>JAODAL010017080.1:0-78818 GCA_025379985.1 Phyllomedusa bahiana
CGGGGGTTTAAAGTCCTTTCTCCCCCCCACCCCCTTTTTCCCCCCCTTGGTTGAACTATGGACATGTTTTTTCTTTAAACCTATAACTATGTAATAGTAACCTTGGATGTAAATTGCGCAAAAGAATTTGAGCAACCAAAAAATGAGCTTTGTAGCGTGTTACAAGGGCGTGTTTTACCTACACACAAAGGGAAAACTTGTAATTAACCTTCCTTGTGTTTATTTTTTACAGGAAAAAATGTATTTTTTGGCGGAAAAAGGGGTTTATTTTAGTCACTACAACAAAAAACAAACGCTTAATTAACCCCTGGATGAAATTGCCAAAAGAATTGAGAAAAACCCTAAAACGACAGCTTTGTACTGTTACAAGGGCGTTTTTTTTACGTTACAAAAAAAAGGGGAAAAACTTGTAATTTAAACCTTCGCTTGTGAAATTATGAAAGGGGAAAAATTTTTATTTTTGGCGGTGAAAAAAAGGTTTCTTTAGTCCCCACAGCGCAGAACAACCCCCTAATTAACCCCGGGTGAAAAATTGCGTAAAAAAAAATTGAGAACCAAAATACGAGCATTGAACATGTTACAATGGCGTTTTTTTTTTAACTCACAAAAAAGGGAAAAACTTGTAATTAAAACCTTTCCCCCTTTTTTTTGTGAATTATGCTAAGGAAAAATTTATTTTTGGGGTGAAAAAAACTTTCTTTTAGTCCCACGCACAAAAAACCCTTAAATTAACCCGGTGAAATTTTGCGCAAAAGTTGAGCAGCCCCAAAATAAAGTGGAAATTTGTATTGTAAAAAGCTTTTTTTCCTTTAAATTTAATACAACAGAACAGGTAGATCCCCCTTGGATTTTCAAATGTGCTGGAGCAATACAAAAAAATGTATAGCAGGTGCACTGGACACACCTGGACTTCAATCCATCCCACAAAATCAAATAGAACTTAAAAAAGCAGTCTTGGCAAGCGAGACACCCCCCCAAAAATCGCTGTATAAAAATGATTCTTTAATATCAGCTACATAAGCAGGGCCCCTGGGCAGCACCTTCCTACCCCTTTTTCAAACCAAAAAGCAAAATCAAAAGAGTTTTAGGGTAAAAGTATGAATAACTTTTTTTAAATTAAAAAATATTAAAATCATTAAGATAAATGACGGTGTACAAAAGACAAAAAAAAACCCAAAAACAAAGACAAAGAAGCGCAAAGTCCCAAAAGTATACAAAAAGTTGTTTTTAAAAAAAAGGTTTAAAAGCTATAGGGAAACATATAGCGCATTTTTCATACATCCCCTTTTTCTGGACATAACTCACAAATAGGGTCAGCCCAAGGTAAAAGGGGAGTTAAGTTTAAATAATTCCCTATAAAGTGGGGTTTAAATGTAGTGAATCGTGCTCCCCATATAAAAAATTTTTGGGGGCAATTTAGGGGTGTTTGGTAGGGCCCGGACTAAATTAGCCGCTTTTTTACCCAAAAAAAATTTTAGGAGCGCTCGTGACCCCAAAAGCGCGTTTTGCACTGAAAGTTGCCCCTTTCCCCGAGGAAGCAAAAAACAGTGCGAAAAGCGCGTTGGGGGCACGAGCGTACCTAAATTTTCTTTTGGGGGAAAAATGCTGGGTAATTTTGTGCCGCCTTCCTATCATTTCCCCGCATTTTCACCATTTTTCCCTATTTAAAATGGGAGCAGCGATTTACTACCTTCCAACACTTTTTAGGGAAAAAGTTTCTTAAATAACCCTTAGCCTTTGCTGACCCTATTTGTGGGGTTTTGTCGTATACAGGGGTTTTTGTAGTTTCGCTTTTATGTTTTTCCTATTAAAACTATTTCCCTAAATTTAAACAAAATTTGTTGTATACTTTTTTGGGGCTTTGCGTTTTGTCCCTTTTCTTTGTCTCTTGGTTTTTTTTTTCTTTTTTTACCCCGTCAATTTTTCTCTTTAAAATTTTTAAAATTTGTTTAAATTTTAAAAAAAAGTTTTTTTATACTTTTTTCCCTATACTCTCTTGATTTCTTTTTGGTTTAATAAGGATATTTTTTTTGGGGGGGTAAGTTACCCAAAAGGGGCTCTACATTTAAAATGCCCCCCCTATTTATGGGTTTTTTGATTTATTAACGTTTTGGGCCTTCCCTACTCAGTACGTGAGGAGCATAAAGAGTCCCAGCGTCGCCCCCTGGACTTATTTAGTGCGGTGACGTCACAGAAACCCGCCGGGGCCTGAAAGGGTTTTATCTCGCACATGTCATGGGGGCTTTGCCCCCCCCTTCCTCCCGGTTCTTTTTCCCCAAAGTAACGCCATGTGCTCGCCCGGCCCTTTTTTCAATCAAAAGCACATTGTTCAAAGCAAGTACCCCAAAGTTCCCACTTTTGCCCCAACCGAAATTTTCCTGAAAAAATTTTAAACCCAATTCCCCCTTTTTTAGAATCAATTCCCCCCATCCTTAGATATAGTCAAAATCCCTTCAATAAAAGGGGGGTTAAAGGGGGCCTTTTTCCGGCACTTTTTTAAAATTGGGGGCTGCAGGTAAGGGGGGTTTTGAGTGGTCCCCAAAAGGGATTTGTCAATGTCCGTTTTTTACTAAAAAGGTTTTGGGTTTAAATTTACTGCCTTCCCGGGAAATTTTTTAATTTGTGGGTTCCCTGCAAAGGGTTTTAAAGGGCATGCTTGTGGTTTCAATACAGGGAAAGTGAATAGTAGTCAGTTTTTTTCTGTGACTCTTGTTGCCTTTTGCTTGGCCAAATGTTGCACGTATTCCCTTTAATGTTGTGAATGTTAAATTTTAGCTTCTCCAGCGCTGTTTTTGGGTTTTTAAGAATGAAAAGGGTTTGGGTTTCCCCTTTTCCTTGACTTTTAAAAATTTTTCGGCGAAAATATTTTTCGCTATTTGGAAAAAACGGCTTTATTTGGGAAATCGAAACCCCCCCAAAACCCCATGACGGGTTTGTAACGAATCGCTCATTCCCCTAAATATAATTTTTAAACAAGCCCCTTTTTTGAAACCCTCCCCAGCTCCTCCGGGGAGGCTATTCCCCAAAATTTACAGGTTTTCCCTTTTGAAAAAAAAAAATTTTTTTTTTTTTCCCACTGGAATTTTTTTTTTTTTTTATTCCCCCCCCGTGGGCCCCTTTTTCTTTTGAGAAGTTTTACTTTAAATAACTGTTTCCAAACCCTACTTTTTTTTAGGGGCCATTTTAAAATTTTTTGTATAAATTTTTTTCAGGGCCCCCCTTAGTCGCTTTTTCAAGACTAATTGTTAAATTTCCCCCTAATTAAAGAAGATGTTTTTTTCCCCTTAGGAAATTTGGGTTTCCCCTCTTTCCCTTTTTCTAGCTACATTTTATACTTTCATTTAAAAGAAAACCCAAAATTTTTTTTGCAAAATTCGAATTGAGGCCCCCCTATCTTTAAAAACCCGCGGAAAAAATTACATCCCGCCCACAAGCCTTTCCTCTTTTTAAAAAAAACGCCCCCAAAATTCTGCTGGTCGTAGAGGGTGCTGATTGACAGTTTATGTGTTTTTTTTAATTATGATCTTTAAAAAGGGAAATTTCCAACAAGTAATTCCCCCCAGGTTTTTTCCCCTATTTAAAATGTTGCTCCCCGATTGTTTCACATCCTGTGCAAAAACTTTAAAATTTATCCACTTTAAAACCTTCCTTTTGGCAATTGGTTCCTTAACCTTAATGTGTCCCAAGGGCTGCTTGCAATTTAAAACATCTTGCTACAAATTTTAAAAATCACTATTAGTTGGTTTCATCTGGGAAAAAAAGAAACAGGGCTATTTTAACCCCCCTCCACTATATATTAATAATTTAAAATTGGGAAAAAAAGGGCCCTATACTGGGCCTTGGGGTCACCCCAAAATTTTAATGGGAACTATTCAAGTATTTTACCACCCCTTTTAGTTTTCCCGCAAAATTTCCATAAATCAAAAGTACCTTTTAAAAAAAAAGAAACCTTTTAAAAAGTTTCTTACAGAGAAAAAGGGTTTCCCTTTACTTCTAATTTCCATTTCCTTTTTTTTTTATTGTTTTTTATCTATTTCAACTCAGTCAGAAATAACTAACAGAATTCCCTTTTTCCCTTTACTGAGGGTCCCGATTACCGTGCTGATAAAAAAATCTACTAAAAAAGAGAAAAAAGAAGCAGGGAGACACAAAACAGATGCTTGGTTTTAAAAAATTAAAGGGGCCCTTTAAACGGGAAAAGGGGGGAAAAACGGCCCGGGTTTTCCCCGGTTTTTTGTTTCCGGTTTTGGGGGGGGGGGGGTTTGGGGGGGGGGGCTTTTGTCCGCGCTGAGCGGGGGAACCCCTCCCCCTCCCTTTTAAAATGCACATGTTTCCGTCCGGAAAAACCCCCGGGAAAAGATTGTGCAATTTTTTCAATGTTTTGTTTTGGGGCCCGGCGACAAAACCGCCCGGGGGCCCGGGAAAAACCCTGCAGTTTGGGAATGCTGCACGGGTTTTTTAAAAAGGGGCAATTTTTTGCTCATTTTCGGCCCGGGTTTTTTTAGGCCGGTCTGGAAAAAACCGCCCAAACCCGGCAAAAACCCCCGAAAAACCCCTGGGAGGGGGGGACATGCCCCAAGTGTTTTTATAACCCCTTTAGAGCTACTTTTTAAACCCTTTCCGCTGCCTAAAGTTCTCCAGCTCTGATTCTGTGTGTAACAGGGTTCCCCCCCCTTTCTTCCTTTCCCGCCCCCCGGGCCCTTTCAGTTGCTTTTAAGGATAGATTTTAAACCCCGAGATCTCAGGGGCCCGGGCCCATCTTGTACAAACGTTATTTCAGCCCGTTTAAATTAAAATTTTTTTTATGTTTTCATTTGTTTCTTTCAATCGTAAATTTATTATGTCCCACTTATGAACCTTTTCACATAAGAGATGTGATGACCGTGCTTGCTCAGGCCTCGGCACAGTCTTCTGTCTGTAAGGTATGGTGAACGATGCGCTTTTGGCCATGATTTTGGGATTCTTTACTATGTTCTGTATGACTACTCTGAACACTGTCTGTTTTGCTATTTGTGATTGACAGGTTTTCTGCCACACTCGTCTGCTGCTGGCCTTGTACTGAGTGGCAGGTGATTTAGATGAGGTGTTATTGATGGCTGTCTTCACCAATCAGCTGGTCCAATCTCACTCTGGACTGCGTCTCTGACTTCCTATTTAACCCCTTAACCCACCCACCATGATGTCCCTGTACATCATGGTGCAGTGCCTGTTAAAGCACCATGACGTACAGAAAAGTTATGGCAATCCTGCGGACACGATCACAACGAGAGCCTGGCAGTGAAGGACAGCTGGGCTCCTGCAGATGCCCTCAGGAGTGGAGATAACTGCATTTTCTGCAGCTCAGGAACATGACTTAGGGATGGAGATCCCTTTGTCCTCCATCGCAACGCCCACAAGGAGATTGCGGGGTTACGGTGGTTGTCATGGAAACCAGGGGGGTATTAGACAATGACTTCCAGTTTGTTTATAACGTAATTCTGTTAGGCTCTGCCCAGAAGCGGAGCCTAACAGGATGATTGACATTTGGTATAATGCACTGCAGCATATACATGTTGCAATGTATTATACCTGTGTTAAACCAGCGATCTAATGACAAGTGAAAAAAGTTAAAAAAATCAAACATATAAGTAAAAAAAATAAAAAAAATTAATAAAGTTAAACATGCACACTGAATTTTACCCACTACAAATACCAATCAACTCAAGTGAAGATAAAAAAAAGTACACATATTTGGTATCGGCTGCGTGCGTAATGACCTATCCTGTAAACCTGTCATATTATTTTACTCATTCGGTGAACAGCGTAATTTTTTTTTTTTAATTAGTTTTTAAAAGTTTTAATAAATGCCAAAGTAGTAATGAAAACTTCAGTTTGACCTGCACAAAATAAAGCCCTTAAACAACTCCGTATGTGGAAAATATAGAAGTTATGGCTATCGGGGTGTGGCCTGAGCAGGGGATGAGATAGGACGCATGGTGGATTAGCTCCAGGACTGAGCTCCATAAATTGGCCCTACTAAGCCTCAAAAAGTAGACAGGAAGACTTAAAAAGTGGGTCCCTGGCTGCCTGAGATCTCATTCTTCCCTCCGGTACCACAGACTCCCAGCTGGTAAAGCTATAGCCTGAGAACTAGGCAGAAGTGTCTCCGGCCTCCTTGAGCACAGCGGGAATCTCCGCCATCTTACCCTCTGGCTTCATAGATCTGGCTGTCTCTCTCTGATGCCTGCGGCTGGGTGCTTTTCAACGAAGTTGAGATCCTGGACTTCACTGCCGCCGACTGCCTAATACACACCAGACTGTGAGTCCCTGCGGTCGCGCCCATCACGCTTCCCGCCGCTGATACTCTGTGCCAAGGTCAGTGACGCTCCTTAGGCCTGTTCCGGCGCCATCTTAGAGAGGGTAAGCCCCTCTTCTCTGCTACCTGGGTAACTCCATTTTACAGAATATAAACCCCGGATAGTACGGGACGCTCCCCTGGAGATCAGGCTCTCCCTGACAGGACGTGGGCTGCATCCCTCTTCCTATATATGATTACACTTAATCACAGGGGACTAAAAGTAACAGCTATACATTGGAATATATTTACAGAGACTATAATAGGCCTCTCTCTGGCGGGATAATATCAGTGCAATATACCTCTCAGCCAAGAGAGATCTGAACTGCTGCAAGCTAGTATACCCTGCACTGACTCTTTATTTTCTGTGCCTGCTATCTCCTCTGGGGACTCATCTACTTGCCTGCACACAGCAACTATCAGGGCACACAAGACAACACAGAGATACTCCCAGCCTCTGGCTCTTTCTTGTATAACCCTCTCATCCAAGAGGGATCTGAACTGCAGCAAGTTAATATACCCTGCACTGACACTGTATCTTTTTTGTGCCTGCTATCTCCTCTGAGAAAACATCTACTTGCCTGCACATAACAACTATCAGTGCACATAAGAGTCAACAAAGAGCCTCCCTACATCAGGACCTCAACCTTTGGCTCTTCCTTGTACAACCCTCTCAGCCAAAAGGGATCTGAACTGCTGCAAGCTAATACACCCTGCACTTACTCTGTATTCTCTGTGTCTGCTATCTCATCTGAGGAATCACCTATTTGCCTGCACACAGAAACTATCAGTGCACACAGGACTCAACTAAGAGCTCCCTCACACCAGAACCAGGGGTGTAGCTAGAGACTCAGGGGCCCGGGTGCAAAACCTCAGCTCGGGGCCCCCCTACCGCTATAAGGGGGTCCCCATAGACAGTATAATAGATCATGGTATAGGTCCACACAACACACCAGTAATATAGCTATAAGTCCCCACAGCAGATGTATAAGATAGGAAATAGGTTCCCATAGGCAGTTAAGATAAGTATAGCTCCCCACAGGCATTATAGTAATAGTAGACACATCACACAGAATATAGATAGTAGAGCTCATCACAGACAGTTATATAGATTGGTACAGCTCCCACAGGCAGGTATACTAGATAGTACACGCTTCCCCACAGGCATGTAAATATATGGCTAGCAGCTCACCACTAGGCAGGTAACAGAAATTAAAAATAATACACAAATACTTACCTTTGCTGATGTCCACTGACGTCTTCCTCTTCTGCTGACACCGAAGGCATGACGTCATCAACTCGCCAGCGCTGAACGCTCCGTCAATCAACCCTCGACCGCACAGCCTATGACAACTGATCGGCCGAGGAGGCAGCCGTGCGATGAGATCACTTCAACGCAAGCCGCTGACCTTCAAAGAGCTAAGTGTCCGTTACAGTTGCTACCAGCTGCGACCCCAGTAGCACGCACTGATCTATATACCGCAGGAAAGCCATTACTGTTCAGAATAATTTGCAATCTAGCCCCCTCCCCCTATGACTGATCTGGGGAGCATAGCTTGTTCATAAAAGCTGTAAAAGGCTTAGTAAGATGCATGTTACTTCTTGGGTATAAATGAGAACCCTGTGGTAATGGGCAGTAGTACAGTTTCTGCTGTGTAGCTTTAACGTGAAGAAGGTCCACGTCTCTTATACAATCATCTGTCTCTAAAACAGTGGACAACATGAGAAAAAAATTGTCCTGGGCCAAGAGGCTTAAAAAATAAAACAGCTTCCACGACCTCCTGTTGCTGTTGCCCAAACTCTCTGCATTCTATATGTTGGGTGCTGTGGCAGTCACGTCTCAAAGGCAGTCCCAGAACCCTGCTATATCACCTGCTCCACCCCTCCCTCCACTCTGTTTACACCGCACAGATCCGTACCCAGTTCATGTGTGCCACCGCCCCCATATTGCAGCCCCGCCCGCCCCCGCCCCGGCACCATAGCATACAGTGCTGAGTCTGATACTATGCATATTCATGAGAGGGGAGGAGTCGGCACGGGCATTTTTTTTCCTCATTCTGATGCCTTCACTCCTCCTCTCTGTGCTGGAGCACAAGTGAGTCCTGAGTGCTGAACAGCCCGGGGCGGCTCCACCACTCCAAGGTGCGATCCTGCCATACGGTTTATGAACAGAGAATTAGCTGTATGAGAGAGGCGATGGGGGTTGTGGGGCCCCCAAAGCTCAGAGGCCCGGTCGCATAGCTACCGTCTGCACCCTCTGTAGCTCCCTCCGCCACATGACCAAACCTCAGCCATCTGGTTCTTCCTTGTAAAACCTCTCAACCAAGAGAGAGAACTGAATTGCCGCAAAATACCATATCCAGCACGTCCATTATTAGCATGCCTCGCTATCTCTTCTGTGAGACATCATCTATTTGCCTCCACAAAGCAGCTAACAGTGCACACAAGATTCAACAAAGATCTGCTCTCATAGCAGGACCCCCCAACCTCCTGGCTCTTTCCTATATAACCCTATTAGCCAAGTAGGGATCTAAGTTGCCACAAGTTACCATACCCTGCACTGACTCTTTATTGCCTGTGCCTGCTACCGCTCCTGGGGAATCATCTACTTGCCTACACATTGCAGATATCAGCGCACACAAGTTTCAACAAAGAGTTCCCTCACATCAGGACCCCAGCTTTGACTTTTCCTAGTATAACCCTGTGCAACCCTACCATACCGCTGTTTTCAATTTCTCTGGCTGTCTGAAGTGGCTTTACTCAATCATCCTTACCCGGTGTTGTCAAGATGATTAAATCAGGTGTCGAATATATCTTTGTCCCACTCCTTATCCAATTAAATGCCTCCTTCCGAATTATAATATTATTATTGCTGCCGTCAGCCAGTAGCTCTGAAACAGACCGACAACCTTCCGTTTCGGACGTGAAATGCTGAATGTCTAAATCACAGTAAATTACATCCAATAAACTTTTTAAATCACATGAACTATTTTATTTCACTACATGATTGGTTACTAGGAGGTTGCTAAAGACAAGTTATAATTTTGCATGTACGATTAAGCATTGCAGATAAGACACATTCCCAAACGCTCATCATCATTATTATCATGGGGAGGAGAAGTCCTTGACATTCTTGCTTCTCTAGCAGTTTAACAAACTATCTGATATCATAATATAAAATGTAATGAGAAACAGACCTTTGATGTTTTTTATCTTAAAATTACAACTTTGACCAGCCCCCCCCTAAAAATCACAAAATCCTGTTCTAAAATGCTCCCCCAACAAGCGGGATGTGATGGATGCACTTCCTAAACAGAACAAGAATGATTAAAGGTCACCTGTTCCACTCTCCTTATACAGCCAGGGAGACAGTTGGAAGCGGGGGAGTTGGAACCCCACGAACCACTGTCAGGCATGCTCCAGGGGCGTAACCAAGCAACCGTCCGCCTCCCCCAGAGCCTTTGCAGGTCACAACAAAGTATGAAAGTGACCAACGTCCGCCAGTTGCTAACCTCAGAGCAGATCCCCGCAGAGGCATCAATGGTTGTTACAATCTCATAAACCCTACATGATTCCCGAAAGTTCAAGATGAGGTGGATCTTAATTTTTCCAGCCTATAACCATGTAATGCTTCTCGGTGTAATTATCAAACCTATGTTTGATTACAATAGATGTAATTTACCTCAGGATCCATACCTTTGTAATTGTTATCTGGGGTTAAGTGATTCAAACCCTTATGACTTATCCCTAGCTTTGAATTCATCAAGCACCCCTCTTGGTTGTCCCTCTTGCATATTACACACATCCAGATAGACAACATATGAAAGGATAAGGGAAAAAGTTCATGATGACTTAATGTGTCGCTGTCACTTTCTTACCCGCAGTGTGAAAGCATGCACACAGGTGGTTCGGCCTTCAAGTTTCATGAGGTTGAGACATCATGAGTACATAGGTATGGTCAAATCTGGACTCCAGGGAATCTCGACATGTTTTCTTCGGCACCCCACACAAAGTCAACAGGTTGAATGCATTGATCAGAGTCCAGGATCTGCAATGAAGGAGGAACACAATGGCTGCATTAGTTTTCTAATTCATTAACACAGATTTATAACATATTTTTACAAGGCAATTATTTCCCTGCACTCAATTGCTATTGTAAACCTCCTATCTGGTGCCCAGGAGAATACTAAATCTCCTGAGGAGTGATACCAGTGGGGCTGACTAAGGGTATTTCTGACAGCATAGAGTGTAATGGGTAGGATCTCGGGCCAGGGGAAGAGATGTTTATATTTCTGAGCTTTCAGAATTATTTTTCATCAGAGTGCGTTCATTTTTTTTTTCCACTACTTCCTGTTGAAAACGGGATGGTAGAGGGGTTGTGCAGTGTCTAGTCCTCTCCTATAGTTCCAAAAGTCTCAAGGTTACTTCTGTAGTGGTAGCAGGTCCGCTTGGTCAGAATTAATAAACCTCAGGGATCCCAAATCTGCATATCAACTCAGTACAAATAGTTTCTTCAACGGTGATTCTGCAGTCAATGTTGGCAACAGGGTAGAACTCTTCAGGCAACCTGAGAATATATCCACCACCACTACTATTACATTCCACTCTTGGTTATACAAATGTGTTTTTAGTCTGGATCTGTGGTAGGATATAGTTGTTTATAGCAAATGCATCCTTGGTGTTGGCATCATCCAGCCTGGATTACAATATTGCATATTTCACAACTCTATCATAGCTACTATTCCGTGGGAAATGGTAGATTCTTGTACTGGGTTATATCATGTTTGATTGAAGAAATCATCTGGTTAAGTTCATCTGTGGGTATATCAGGACCATGTACACAGCTGGATATAATAGTCCTTTGAAACATAGTCTATTGTCTTTCCTCCAAATCCATCTTGGTGTATCTCTTCTCCCAATTCCTCCCCGCTATCCTTTCCATCGGAGCTATGTTCGAGATGATTTGAGATTGTCTCAACAGGAAACACCTGGATATCAATGCACTTGTCCTTGGTCTTTCTCTTCTTGTTCCTCTCTATTCTTTCCTACTTTCTTTCTTCTTCCTTACCTTTACCCCCCCCCTGTTTTTCACTTTCCTTCTTCTCACATTCCACCTTCTTTCTTCCTCACATGATCTCCCATTCATTCTCACATGCTCTTTCTTTCTTCACACATTCTCTTTCTTTCTTCTCACATTCTCGTTTCTTTCTTCTCTTCTCAGTAAGCACATATACATCCACTCCCTGCTTCCATCTCCAATCTCTGGGAAGAGAGCTGTGGCCTTTGTAGCCAAGTCTGCCTCTTATTTGCCTTCTACTTCCACTTTCTCATTCTTCCATGGCTTTATAGTCTCGAAAACGACCACTTGAGCTTGGAAAATGGAGAGTCATTGCAACAGAGTCCTGAATGGCTTCTTGATTCTTAATTGGCGTTCCACTAGCTGTCTGGAAACCTCTGCAGTCACACTTCAGCCAAATTCAAGGCTGATTCGGGTGTATATGTTATGTCTTCTCTTGGCGAGCTTACAAGCTTCCGTAAAGAGCCAGAGTCACCTTCTTGGGCTGGCATATCTTTTAAGGTAAAGAAGCAAGGCCTTCACGGTTTCTTGCAAGGTAACCACAGCAATCCTGTATGGAATCGTCCATGATCCTCCGCATATCTGGAACCATCTGTGAAGACGACAATAAGTCTGGTGGGCTCTCCAACTGAATGTAGAGACAGAAGGAAATGGTAGGTTTCAGCCTCCATTTGTTCAAGACAGTCTAGAAGAGTTCCTCCGCGACAGTCTGGTCTTCATCTGTGGTAGACTGATCTCATCTTCCCCCCTTAGAGAGGAAGCAGAGTGGATGGGCTTGAGATTAGTATATCTCTCTCTTCAAAAGTGACATTTCAGCATCAGTAATGTGGCATTATTGTAAAAGCGATATAGGCGCTGTTATACTGAGATGATGTTGCTGTACTGTGTTCAGCTTCCCTTGTAGATCAAGAGGAGCCAAACAATGACCGGAATAGCCTAAAGTGATGTCTTCAGTTTTTCCAAGAAGATCTTGTGCAGCGAATGATAGCCCTGAGGCAAGTAGGGCTAGTCCGCGCAACAGGATCCAACTTGCAGAATAGAATCCAAAGGTCCCTCATACCTCTCTCCATAGTTTTTTGTGTCAGTCTTCTTAAGCTTTGCCATAGTCTTCAAAATAGAGGAAGTTGAAGGCTGTGATAGTCCGAGATTCCCAGAGCCGGAGCTTGAAGGAAGTTTTTTTTTTCCCAGGGTTCTGTACACACTCTTGGAGGCCTCAATGTGAGAGTTCCTTGGATGGTAAATATTGACCTTGCAAAATAGTGTACAACTAAGATAGACTGGAGGCATACGGTATCCATTGACGACAGTAAGGTGACGAGGCACCATAGAAATCCTTGAAGTTGTTTTTAGATTGTTCGGTTGAAGAAATGAGCCATATCACTAGCTTTATTCCCGATCATCGGTAAGGTGTTTGTACCTTGTATATGCAATGTCCAATGGGAATAACAATTTCTTAAAATACCTTTGAGCATGTGACTGTGAGACTTTGCAGTGATTTGATGCCAAATTGTTTAGAAGCCTCAAAGAGCTCGATTGACCAGTTAAAAAAATCAGGTGCCACAAGAGAATATATCATACATGGTCTCTGCAGGGCTTAGAGTCCAACTGTGTTGGTTGAGATCTTGCCCTTAGAAGCATCCTCGTCCAGGTGGTGGCTAAGTACCGAACGATAAAGAAAGCAAAAGGGTATTAACAAGACACTTGAGAAGTGGACATCTGTAAGAAGACATTGAGGCAAAACCATAGACTGTAAGTTAGCAGCTGAAGAAGTACTTGGCAGAGGAAACATGATTTTTGTTGGGGACCACAGGTACTCATAATCCGTGACAGCAATGACTGCTCCGAGTCCTGAACAAATTGTATAATTTTGGAGATTCACCGGAATACTTTTCTTGTGAACAGGGAACCGATGTTGTACTTAGCAGGAAATGCATGTGGATGAGTCACCACATTATCCAGTAATGTTCTTGATTGGGAGACTCCAGTATTGTTCAGAACATGCCTTAAAGTGATATTGAGGTAAGCAGGCGGGATAAGCACCCTCCATTCAAGAAACATGTACAGGTGAGACTGGAAGGATACGACATCATCAGGACCTTTAAGACCAAACTTCAGAGGTACTTGAGTCAAAAGTCAGGAGGTAAAAGCTGATGTGAAAAAACATTGAACCGCAGGAAACACTTGTAGAGGCATCATGTGAAATTGAGAATATGTAGTCCAAATACATTCAGAAGAATCAATCTGATAGTAGCATTCAACGTTTTTCAGAAGATTTCGCCTCAAGCATAATATTTGTGGTAAGTTAGAGAAGATAAGAAAGTCTAGCCAGGAGTCCATGAGTCCAAATGGCACAGGGTTAGGAAAGTGAGTCCTGGATGGTCGTCCATCCACTTTAATGCCAGAAATGTAGTCCAGCGAGAAATTATGACGTCCGGTGGAATGTCAAAGTTTTCAGAACTGATCTGGCTGCACCTGTATCTACCAGTAAAGGAAGTAGGGGGGCTATAAAATTGAAGATTGACGGTCACCACGGGTTCCGAATGACTCAACTGTGGTGTTCTACTGAAGCATCGAGTAAAACAGAAAGACTAAGTTTTGCCGGCGTCCTATGCTGAGGACTATAGAGGTTGTCTTGAGGTTGAAATGCGTGATAAGCTTCATCTTGCGATAACCTTTGTATCACTGATATAATGGTTAAGAAATAAAATTGAGGACCAATAATGATAATTATTGTAGGACTGAGGTCGTAGGTGTTTGTATGGTTGAATCTTGAAAACGGTTTGATAATCAAAAAACTTGTGATACTGAGTGTTTGAAGTTGATAATAAGCTTGAGGTATTGCGGTAGTTGCTTCCATTGAAACAAAGATTACCTTTTGTGTCCCACGAGCTTTAGCGCGCACTGCCTCATGATATGTCCCGGATGTCGGTTGCAGTAAAAACAAGATTTCTGAGTTCGCCTGTCCGCCAAGTGAGGAGATCTGGAAAGGTCGCAAACTGTTATCTCGATTTGGAGTCTGATTAGAGAGCCCTGTGTGGAGCTCTTTGAAAATAGTGTCTACCTTTAGAAACCTTCTTTAACTGTTGGGATGAATCAGTCTGTGCCTTAGCAGTGGAGATAGTAGACCTCCGGTTAACTCGCATATTCATGTTCGAATAGTTTCAAAGTCCCAAGTAGGTTTAAGTAAACCTATAACAAACGACGATGACAAAGGATTTTGAGTAGCTTTAGATTCATGTCAAATCCAGGTTCCTAGAATACAAATGGCAACAACCGTACTAAAAATACCCATCGGATTCAGTATGGACTCTAAGTATAAATTGAAGAAATTCACTGTGATGTATCAGCCAACGATCCTTTGCCCAAGAATGAAGACGACGTCAGAACTCTTCCAGTTGGGGGTAAAAAAAATAAATAGCAATAGTAAGGTACTGATGTCCACAACAGTGTACTTCTGTATATCTAATTATGATAGGCCAAAATTAATCCCCAGTCTTGATGCTGCCAAACATTGGTATAGATCTTTCCAAGGGCAGAATAGTCTTCAGTATCTGGCTGATGCCACGGTAAAATGCATAGGGTTTTTCTCAGGTCTGGCATTTTGGGTCAAGAAAATTATTGACTTTTTCGGTGTAAAAGGCAAACGTATATTGTTGATCTATGGGGTATGTGTCTGGTTTCTGCACTAATTGATATAAGGGGGTAGAACCAGGCAGAGAAAAGGAATCCAAGTGGCTGAGTCGGAGTGATGTGGTTGGTGCTTGCCGAAGGTAGGTGGTAAGTCCATGATGAGTCTGGTTCAGGTGTTGGTAGGGGACTGTGGAGTAGATAATTTTGCCAACGAACTGATGCTATACTCCTGAGCAAGGGTGAAGTGGTCCTGGGAGAGTTAGTGGTTTGAGTAAGGGGAGCATGTCGTCTCAGAAATTGGGCCGTATCTCTGTATTCGTACCACATCCGGTATTTTCATGTACTGGAAGAATTGGCTGACTTCAAGTAAATGCGTGAGTATGGCTGTACACATGCCATTGGTGGAAACGCAAAGATGCCAGAAGAAATTAAGTGGTAATGGACAGCGATTGGAACTTGTTCGCTTGGGCACCTTCAATACAGTATGATAAAGTTTGTTCAGCAGCTGGAACACAATTGTACCATGGATACATTATTAAATACGGGGTCCATCAGCATGCTAATGTAATCACAGTTTAATCTCTCCCAAGAGCAGCAGTCATGAGTGATGAGGAGCAATAGGAAAAATACTGGAGTCCTCCTTTAATTTGGGTTGCAGATGTGAGTCCTGGCATCCTGTAGCTAATGGCAACTTGTCCTCCTCCCGTCTTCCTCTTCCATACATTGAAAGTCAGAATAGCGGCTATGGAGGAAGGAGGTGCCTAGAAGTCGTTAGCAAGTGGTATACGTGTTTGAGTGGGCTGTTGTGATGTTGCATGATGGTCAGGCAAAGAGTTATCACCTGACTGTAGCATAAACAATGTTTACATAAGAATAACAAGTGAATTGCATGGGAGAAGAGGCGGGAGTCGAATGTTAGAGTATCAAGAAATCCGCTGTACAACTTCCAACCAGGAACATCCCGGTTCTTGATTGCAATAGGACTACAAATATGGCCACAGGACATGCAAAAGGGCAGGGTTTGGTATTTTTGGCCTTTCCGGATACAGAAAATGTTTTGACTTAATAAAAATGGCTACAGAAAATAATGGGAGGTTCTGTCACTGGAGCAAGAGGGAAGAATACCGTGATAGGGGCAGTTAGCTGAGTTAAACAAGTGGTGATCAGTGGTTGTACTTTCCCTCCCACAATCTCGCAACTTTCAGAGTTAATGGTAATTTGATGAACGTCAGTCCCCACCAACATTTGAAAGTCGCCAACATGGCATTTCGCAGCTCACCCCTAAATACATATGCAATCTTCAAATCCTTCTATTATTTTCATTCAGTTTCAATGAAAACTATACATTGCCAAGACATCGTATTTTACTTTACAGTGTTGTCCGCCCACGATTCTAGCTATCTCATGATTTATGCTCATTAACAGAGCGTTAATTATGCTTTTTTCTCCTCTCAAGTCTCATATAATAATTTACAATTTTTTATCTTCGATCAAACTATACACGACTGCCACCTTTTGAGACTGATTGCTATAATTTTTTCAGTACGCCATACATCCGAGGGGAGAAATGAGCCCTCCAGGGGACTAACCCCCCTTAACAGATGCTTTGAACAAAGCCAAGGTAATATATATACACTCAGAGCCAGAAAATTTCAGTGTGAAAGATAACAAGTGGATGTAACTAGAATATAAAATAAACCCTGAATGCCAGTTTTTACTTACCTAAGTAAAACAAAACAAATTAACACATGTGCATTATTGAGATTAAGTCCCCAACATACCTAACTAATTCTCAAATATCATCCCTGAAATAACATCTGTATAAAACAGGCCTAATCACAAATCTCATCTGTCTATACCATCAGTATAACAGGCTAATCTCAAATCTCATCTGTGCTATAACAGCCGCTTAACAAACCAAGAACATGCTGACAATAACAGGCTTATCGAAACCAAGATCTTCCTGTCTAAAAACCGGCTTATGGCTACTCATTAACACCATTTCTCTCCAGAATTCCGATTCCCCTCCGTCTATAACTATAACAGGCTTTAGCAATTGGCCAGTTCTCTTTAGGAAATCAGATTATCTGTTCTATAACTAGATCTGTATTAACAGTATCTGTATATAACGTGAAGTATTACTTAAGGAAGGCTTCGGTTTTCCTCTACCGGTTCGCTATCTCTGATCTGAAATATGATACTGAACGGAAAATACAAATCCAGTCACGTTATACATACAGAGCAACCACAGAGGCATTAATTGGTAGCGTTTAAAGGTGATATCGCATGATGATACCACACCGTGTACCGGACACACCCTGGCGGCACACCTAACTCTTTACACAGGTCTCCTAATGGAGGCGAACAACCACCAAAAGAACTTATCAACTTGAATGTCCGACAAAACAGATGTCACAGACTAAAAAATCTTCTACATAACCAATTTCTGTGGGGTTGAAAATGCCCCAAGTGATTTGGGCACTCCAGACCATTCAGTCAATGGTAAGAAGGCGTCCAGCCCCCCCTCCGTAATAGTCGTCTCGCGGCGTTTTAGAGCAAACGGCACCACTGCAAGATGATTAAATCAGGTGTGTAATCAAACTTTGTCACACCTTATCCAATTAAATGTCTCCTCTGAATTATAATATTAATGCTGCCACCTGGCAGCCAGAGCTCGAGAAACATGACCGACACCTTCCGTTTTCGGACATGAAATCTGAAGTTATAATCATAGTAAATTACATTCCAATAGAACTTTTTAATCACTGACTATTAATCACTACAATGATTGGATTAATTGGTGTTTTAGCTAAGAGACAAGATAAAATTTAGCATGTACTGTATGAAGCATTAGCTGATATGACACTTCCCAAACGCTCGTCCCTCCTGAATTTATCAGGGGGAGGAGGAAGTCCCCCTATTATGACTTTCTTGCTTCTACAACAATGCATCTGACTCAAGGACAAGCTGTTAGTGAGAGATCTCTGAGATACCTATCGATTAAGGATTTATAACAGTACAAAGCAGTTTTAACAAAAGCTATCTCTATGTAGCTTATAAAGAATGTAATGATGAAGAAACAAGGACGTTTTGAACACACTACATATATGTTTCCCTAAAATTTACCAACTTGACAGTAGTGACCATACAATCTGACCCATACCTAGCACAGATTCACATCTATGACCATATCTCTCTAATTCCTGCAGCCATAACTCATTTCGGTTTATATCTACCTAACCAAATTTTTCTTCATCCACCAATTTTCTCACTACTGTGCTCAAGTTGTGTACGGACTGGTGTAGTGTGAATCCGCCGGACCGACGCAGCAAGTGGAGATTAGAGTTAATGCCATACGTACCTAGGTAGAGAGCGGAAATCTAAGTAGCCCCCGGTATTATTCACCCATAGCCCGCCGCAAAGTGGGATGGACGTCTTGCTGCTGCGTGGAGGCTTAACCTAGTTCGGTCTCCCCTACACGAAACTTGCTTTCTGCTAAGGCGGCTCAGATGTGTCTATGCACGTGGTACAAGAATCGTAGTCACCGATGAAACATTATCATTAGGGCAGGCAGAAGTGTCAGGGCAGCGTGCAATGGTTTCTGGTGCATGGACAGGCAGCATAAGGTCCATTGCATGCGGTCAGAAGTTCGGAGTCGAGAAACGTAGCAAGGGGTCTAGGTTACACGACAGGTAAGTGGGGCGGATAGTAATACTTTTAGGAACGCTTATCTCTACAAGCGGCTCAATCGGGCAACATAGATCCTAGCAAGGGAATTGAACGTGGATGCAAAACCTATATACGGGGACAGTGTCCGGCAATTACCCAATTACTCACAGGCGCACTGTCCCTTTAAATTTACATGGTACGAGCTCGATTCTGCAGATTCCGCGCTAGAGCTCAGTGAGACGCACATGCGCATTTGAGTACTCCGCCGACAGGAGGGACGAGGACCGGAACGAGTAGCGAGGCCAGGTGAGTGGGCGATGGGACTGGAGGTGCGATCAGTCAGTACGCCATGACAAAGTGCAGGGCTCCACGTGCGCCAACCCGTCACCTGCGGCCCACAGGTGAGATCCGGCATGGGGAACGCGGGTGCGCAACCGCGTCCGTGGGAACCGATCGCGTAGCGCAAAACCCTTTAACAGTACCCCCCCTCTTAGGATCTCACCACCATTTTTTAGGCTGCAAGGGATAGGATCTGAGGATTGATGATCCCGATTCGAGGATGTTAAGATTCTGGCTCCCAGAATCTCTCCTCGGGAGTACCGAAGCCCCTCCATTCACACGAGGAAGAATGAACGTCTCCCTCTGACCGAGTCATTCATGAGCCAAAATGTCCTTCACCGCGCAGGATGTTCATCGGGATTGTCGTCTACTTGGGGAAGGTGTCTCATATTCTTCCAGAGAGAACCGTTCAAACCAAGGCTTAAGGAGGGATACATGAAATGCGTTGTTGGATGACCGGAGAGATGGAGAGCAAACAAAGCATGAAGTAATGTCACCGGGTTTTCAATTGCCGAAGAACCTTGAAGGGTCCACAGGATGCGAGGGCCCAATTTATATATGACATGTAACTTCAGGTGCACATATACCTTGAGGTAGAGCCCATAACTTGGTCCCCAGGGAAAAACGTCGGAGGGCAGGTCTTCTCCTTTGTGAGTCTCAGCCGAAAGTCTTCATGCGAGGCAGAATGGCCCGAATGTAGAGGAACGTCGCGTCTCTTGCCAGATGGCCTTTGATATACCCGAACGTGGTCATTGGACAGCGGGCACTTCCAAGTCAGAGTGGCAGGGGAAGGGGGGGTGGGTGCGGTGACGTCCATAGACTACAAAGAACGGCGGGAGACGGCTGGCTGCATCCGAGTCACGATGGTTACAGAAGAAAAAATCGGCCCACGGGAGCAGCTCGAGTTTCAGTGCGTATGGCCCTGACGTCCGGATACATAGTGACAAGCAGGTATTCTCCCAGAATCAAGGTGTGCACCCTCTCCTCCTGGCCCAGTTGGACTGAGTGGTGAATAGGCCGATGAAAAAGTCCAACGTTGATTTGCAAGACGGAGCACACACAACGACAACGCCCAAAAATCGGGATACTAAATTGAACACCGCGGATCAGGAGACAGATGTTGAGGGTATCCATGTATCCGAAAATCTATCGGAAGAAAAGACTAGCCATTTGCTGGGCAGATAGGCGGCCAGGGGAGAGGCATCAAAGTGGGTGACATCCTATTGGAGAATCCGGATCCCAGTGTATATTTTGTAAACCACCCAGATGACTCGAATTCCCAGAGAAACTGATAAGTCGTGACAAAATATCCATAGCTAAGGGCGTACAAGGGATTTCGGCACGGCAGTGGATTCCAAGAGACCTTCGGGCCCTGTGGTGTGAGGAACTTTGTTCCGGGCACAAGTGACACAGGCGAGGGTGAAGTTCCTTGACAACTTGTGCTAGAGTTCGGCCACGCAGTAATGCCCTCGAGTGATCAAAGCGTATAAGAACTTCCCTGAGCTCCGGATGGCCAGCCACGAAGGAGCTATGCCCTCACTCTAGAATCTTCTTCCTGAGTGCCCAGCCGGCACATAAGTCTTTGCCCGTAGGAATGTTATTTGAGGAGATCTTCGGGAGCCACGTGAACTAACCGTTCGGGGAAATGATTGTTGTGACACGGGTTTCTTCCACCGACCACGTCTAAGGCACGGGAGAGAGAGGGCATCAGCCTATGACGATCACATTCTCAGCAGGCTGAAATGTATACGAAAGTCGAAACGTGAGAAAAAGAGCGACCCCACCGGCTTGGCGAGGTTTGAGGCCGTTGGGCCATCTGAAAATACAACAAATTTTTGTGGTCTGTAAAGATGTTGATTTGGATGACGAGCCCTCCTCCAGCGATGTCGCGACTCGCTCTAAGGGCTAACTTGATTCCAAGAGTTCGTGGTCCCCCAATGACATAGTTTCCGCTCTGGCCGCGAAAAGGTCTTTGAGAAGAACCCACATGGTGAGAATCTTGCCTTTGGGGCTTTTTCTGTGTGGAGGACTGCCCCTGCCCCCACGGAAGAGGCATCCCACCTCCAAGGAGAACAGCTCTTCCGAATCAGCGACCAAACTGGGGCAGTGGAGGAAGGTGCAGGTCTTTAGCTCCACAAACGCCTTCTCAGCCTCATGGAGGCAACATTTCGGGTTTCAGCGATTCTTCCTAGTGATGCCAAGATAGAAAAAGCCACCAGGTGGAGAAGTGGGGAATAAATTGTCGTTAATAAAATCGCGAAGCCCAGGAAGTGCCCGAAGACCGACAGGACGGGGCCCAATTGCAAGCAGCACCGCAAGAGTTTTTGCCAGGGTCCATCTTTAGGCCTTTAGCCGAGACTATGTAGCCGAGAAAAGGTAGGCTGGTCCCGATGGAAATAAACATTTCTCGCAGCTGGCGAACAACGTTGCCTTGCGCATACGTCCAGACCTGGCACACTTGTGCCCAGTGGAGTCTGCGAAGATCAGGGAGAAAACAGGATTCATCTAGGTACCCGTATGACGCAGGTCCCAATGACCAAGAGATCCCGGAAAACATCGTTGAGAGTTCTTGGAAACAAACCGCTGGAGCATTACAGAGCCCAAACGGCATCACGAGAAACTCAACTCCATGTCCATCACGGGTATTAAACGCCGTCTTCAACTCATCCCCCTCCCGAATTCTGATGAGGTTATAGGCTACCTCGCAGATTCCAATTGGAAAAACCTTAGCCCCCTGAGAACGGTCCAAAAAAGCTCATGAGATCAAGGGAGGGATAGCGGTTTTTCAACGGTGATTCTTATTTAGACCCCTGTAGTCTATACACGGACGAGGAACGCATCCGTCTTCTGCGTGAAAGAAAAGAACCCGGCTCCGGATGGGGTAGGATGAAACTTACAATGAATCCTTTCTGCAGGTTTCTCCCGAATGTTAGAGCCGACATGGCCTAAGTCTCCCGGCACGGACCGCGGGTAACCCCTTCCCCCCGGGGAGGACTGGTTCCTGGAAGGAGTCATAGGACAGTCGTAAAGGCCGATGTGAGTGGCAGCGAATCGGCCTCTTTCTCGGAGAATACATCCCCAAAGTCCTGGTACTCCTGTCGGCAGGGGCATGGCAACGGCTTGACAAGCGGGGTGCAGAGAAGTGGTAGGCACCAGGCGTGGTAACTCCAAGAAAAGGTTGTGGCATTCCGGTCCCCAACGCAGGATTTCGCCTGTCTTCCAGTCGAGCGTAGGGGCGTGCGTTTGTCACCAATAAGCCCCAAGAGGATCGCCGAGGAAGCAACGGGACAGAACGTGAACCTTCCCTATGTAGGGCCCCCTACAGGAGAGTCACCGGCCGTGGAAATGTTACGGATGGGGTCACTGGAGGAGCTCCGAATGACCGAGAGAAATAAGCATCGGCTTCCCAGCCGGACTAACCGGTAGTGTACCCGGGTTACCAATGGAGGCAAGGATGAAGTTCCCTGCAGACCCGAGTCCCCAGGAAGGCGAACTCCGGAACGAAGGACCAGCATCAGAATCACCTCCACTGGCATCATCAAACGAGGAGAGGCGGAAACTGCACCTAGGACCGCCGCTCCTATGCCACCTAGGTGTGAGCGTTTCCCGGACTCTGGGGACTAGCGGACAGCTTCTGCAAGAAATGGTCCAGGGGCTGGCCAGTAAGATACATAGCCTTTTCGGCTCGACGGACGGTTTCAGCTCCTGCTCCGAATAATGGGCCCGGTTCCACTTGCGAATGGTTCCACCTCAGAGGCTTGAGGTGGGCAGTCAAGGAGAAATGCTTGATAAACCGGCCAGGTGAAAACCCCGACAGGGGCGAGCCAGAGTCCCTCTTCCTGACGCAGCTTCCTCTGCCTCTCTGCGAACCTTCTCTCGATACGAGTTTTTGCCAGATGAATTAAGTTTCACTCAGGAGGATGGGATGTCTTCTTGCTGCCCAAAGCGTCTTTACCTACCCTGTCTGGATAGGCCCTTTTTGAAAACGTCGCATCATTCCAACGTTAGCTGGCGAAGCCAGGGTACGGAACTGTACCGCATAGTCCTCCCCCACAAGGAGTCGCCCTGACGAAGCTCAATGAGGGCGGTCGTCAGCATAGGAAGCAACTTCCTGGCTCCTCGAAGACCGGCGTGGAATTCCTGGAGGGAAGGACATGTAAGATCCGGCGATGAGGCACAGGATCGTTCCTGTCCCTGTAATATAGTGAGTAGCCCAAGCCAGTGCCTTCCCCGGACGACGGGAAGGCTCACTACGAAGGCCACCTAGACCTCTTCTGAGGGAAACTGAGCCGTCTTCAGTTCTACGAGCATAGAGCACTGGGTAATGAAAACCCCGGCAGAGCTTGGGATCCCCGGCAAAGCTGATGGGTAAGGGGAGCCGAAGCTTGGTCCCCACGGTAGCCAATGGAACGGCTGACGTAGAGGGAGTCACCGACGGAGACGGGAGACGTTGCTGGATGCGAGGAGCTGACCATCATGGGGAGAGCTGGCCCAACTTGCTTTGCCTGTTGTGCGATTTGCTTGGGCAACCATCGTCGTAAGATCCGCGATGCTTGGCAGGGGCACCTTGGCGGGATCCATGCGGGATCTAACGTGACGGCTGGGTAGTGGATCCGCCGGACGACCGCAAGCGATAATAGTTAAGCCACGCCAGGGAACGGAATCAAAAATAGCCCCCGGTTTTCACCAGAGCCCGCAGCAAAGCGGGATGGACTTGCTGCGGCGTGAGGCTACCAGGTCGTCCCCCCTGACGTGACTTGCTTGCGATGGCGGCCGAGAATCGTAGTCCGAGAATCATAGTCATGGGCAGGCAGAAGGTCAGGGCAGGCGGCAATGGTTCGTGGACAGGCAGGAAGGTCAGGGCAGGCAGCAGAGGTTCGAGTCGAGAAACGTAGCAAGGGGTCTGGGACACGTAAGGCGAGAGTATACTTTAGGAACGCTTTCTCTAAGGCTGGGGCAACATAGATCCAGCAGGGAAGTTGACGTGGATGCAAAACCTATATAGGGACAGCGCCCGCAATTACCCAATAACCGGCGCAAATGTCCCTTTTCATTTACATGGACGAGCGCTGGGGCGCGCGCGCTGGAGGGGGCACAATGCCATTTCCCCCCGGCAGGGGACGAGGACCGGACGGGAGCGAGGCCAGGTGAGTGGATGGGGACGGTGCGACCCACGGGCCCCAGTGCGGCCCGCGGCGCCACTCGTCCCCGCTGGTGACCCGTCATGGGGAACGCGGGTGCGACCGCGATCCGTGGACCGGATCGCGGTGCAACCCGTTACACTAAGTTCCTCTCCTCCACGTCTTTCACTACTGCTTCAATATGGGAGGCACCTCAAAGAAAAATCCTAAAGCCCATCCTACCAAACTTCCTGATTTCTTCTCCTCTATGCCACCAAAATGAAACAAGATCAAGAAAAGGGCCTTCAATTCTCATCGGCCCCTCCCTCAGTCCCCTTCAAGGGCGGAAATCAGTTGATCTTGAACACCACGAAGAACATGAGTCTCAGCCTCTTACAACCTCCACTCTTCAACGTCTATTCTCTCGTTCTGATCCAGCTTCAGGCTGACTTTAAAAGGGGAGATCTCAGACCTTAAACAGGATTTTTCCCAATCACTGGTTTCTAGAACCGAACTACAAAAACCCAAAAATGTTGGGAATTCGCAACCCCCAAACAACCCCTTTATTGACGCTAACGCCCTAGAAAATTTCCAACCCTGTCAAGCAAAGTTCTAAAACTTAAAGGGATAAAATCGAGACGAAAGAACGTTCGCATAAGGAGGAAAACCTGAGTGGGTTTCTTCCAGATAAACTCCAGGGGTTTCCAACCTAACTGACTTGATGGTCCACCCTCCCAAGGCAATCTCAAGACCTTAAAAATCAAACCCAAAATTTCACAAATACCCAAGCCGCGAGCCCTTTCCCCCACCAAGTCCCCCACATGATACCACCCCTTCGCATACACTTCTACCACATAAAGGAAAGATTTTTCTTCGGGGAAAAAAAAAAACCCCTCCGAAAGATGGACTCTCAAACCCAAAAAAATTTCAAGCCATCTCCCTGTTCCCAGATTTAAAATCCGAAACCACAAAGGTTTGCGCAGCCGTGAGTTCCAGCCCTTCAAAAAAGGAAATTCTCAGGAAAAAGGCCTTTGGGCATACCGAGGGGGCTTCCCATGAAACTTCTTATCATAGAGACGGCACTCAATTCACATGCCCTCCCCCCGGGAAGAAGCTTGTTCCACCCCCTAAAGGGCTGGGATTTAAATTTTCCAAAACACAGTTTTTCCAGCCCGTTTTGGAAGGGGCAAGCACGTCAAAAATGGTAACCCCCCCCCCCCCCCCCCAACCTATTTGGGTTTAAAAAACTTCCCTTCTTAGGTTGGGAAATCTGTAATTTGAGTCTACGGGTAAACATTTCTAAACCCTGCCCCTGCTCTTTCCCCTTCCTGTAAGAAATTGGAGCCTCCCCCCTGGAATTTAAAATCTCATCCGGACCATTCTGGGTTGATACTTTCGTTTTCCCCCTCTAAATTTTGTGGGCGGGACTGCCTCCCTATTCTCCCCTTCGCCCTAAGGGATATTTTGGGATGAAAAAAGTTTTTTTTTTTCTATTTTTTTCTTTTTTTTTATTATTTTTATCAGTGGTATTCCAGGTAAACCCCCTTTTGGGTCTAAACAAACCCCTTCTTTACATTAAAAATTTTTTCTTCTAAACGTTCACCCATATTTTCTCCCCCCCTCTCCTTGACCAGGCGATTAAAATTTCCTCTTCCATAACTTTAAAAGGGGTTAAATTCACCCTTTAAAACTTTCCCGGAATTTTGGGGAAAAAAAGCTTTTAGGTCAAAAAGCAAAAACCTTATTTTTTCTTCAAGAAAACACACCTTTTGGGAAAAGCCCGATGCCCATCCCCTTTCCCGAAACCCAAAACTTTTTTTCCACAAAATTTTTTCGGGCCCCAAAGCACCAAAAAAGAAAGCGGGGATCTCAATTTTTGAAAAAAAATTTATAGTTTTTTTTTCCCCCAACTTACCAACAATTTAAAAGGGACCCCTAAGACTTTGACTCTTTTGCCTTATACGAAACCCAACTCCCAAAACAAATATTTTTTAAATCAAGGAAAAATTATATTAAAAAACCCAAAACAGTGAGTAAGGGAGTTTTTTTTTGTGGGGGAAATTTTAAAACACTGTTTTTTAAAGGGGAGCGCTAGACAGAAAAAAAAATCACGTGGCGCTCCTTTTGTAAAACGAAGTCTTTAACATTTTAAGGAAGTTTTACAAAAATTCTGGGGGAAATCCATTCATCTGAAGATTTTACCTTTTTTTCTAAAACCCCCTTTTAGTTCATTCTAAATAGATTTTTTCCTTTTGTGGATAAAATGGTACTTCCCCAAATTTTCCCCGCCTTCACTATGGGGCCACTTTACATGGCTAAACCACGCTCCGGTCCCCTTTAAAAAACTAAAAATCCTTTTTTCCAAACCCTCCCGACCACCCCTTTGGAAATAAAACAATTACCTATTTAAAAATCCACAAGAATTGTCATACTTGAGACCCCTGCAGGATTTTTTTGAATGGAATATTAACTCCTTTTCCCTCACTGCCCCCTTTAAATGGTGGCCCACAAGGCATTCAAAAGGGGAAATTTTTTATTAAAATTAGCTAGTCTTTTGCAAAAAAGAATTTTAACTCTGGCGTTTTTAAAATAAACCTCCTCAACCAAATTAAGTCAGCTTTGGAAAAATTTTAAAACGTTTCCCCCTCCAACGAAAAAAAAAAGACACTTAAATAAGCTAAAATTTGCGCCCTTTCATAATCTCAAACTCCAACAACTGAAAAAAACTTAGCTAAACCCACATTGGAAATTTTCTAGGGTGAAAGGGCAAACGCCCCCCAATTGCTTGCTAAAAAGGTTTAAAAAACAAAAAGGGCCCGTACTAAAATTGCTTATTTAACAACTAATAATGAAAAAAAAAATTTCAGAAACCCAATAGCCCATTGCCCCCTTTTTGGGCCCAAATTTTTATTCTAAACTATATAAATTTACGAAATGGGGAAAACCCTTTCCAAAACCGCCCTAAAATTTAAATGATAAAAATCAAGGGTAGCTTTACCAAAAAAGGGACGAACCCTTCAATTAGACCCCTTTAACCCCCCTTTACTTTTCCACCATCCCCAAAAAATACAAAAACAATCGTCTAGAAAATTTAAAAACAAAGCCCCTGGACCAGAGGGCCCTCTCAAATAAATATTAAAAACCTCAATTTCTGAAGCCCGGGGGCCCCCTATATGACTAATTTTTTTTACGGATATAGAAACCCCCCAAAAAAAACCCCCTAAAAATTTACGCAAGCAAAAATTCCCAAACTATCCCCTAAACCAGGAAAAGCAGAAGAAAAAGTCACAAAATTACAGACCCAAAATCTTTATTAAACAGGGATAAAAACGATGCCAAGACCCTTTTCCACAGACTTATTTCCTTTCTTCCTCTTCTTATTCAAAAATGACCGGGCGGTTTTCAAGCGGGGAGGAAAGAAAAGAGGCCACTCGACGTATCTTGATCTGGGACAAATAGCGGGGGACCTCAAATCCAATGTGGCCTTCCTATCATTAGATGCCGAGAAGGGGTTTGGGCAAATAAACTGAAGTATTTTTGGGAAATTAAAACACACATATTTTGGGAAATTTCCGGATTCCGCTGTCTGCTATTTTACATTATAAATCCTCCCCCCCCTGCGGAGGGGCTTTCCTCTGGCTTTCCCCTCAAATTCATTTCGACCTGAAAGAAAAGGTTTTTCCCGGGAAAGGTTTCCCCCTTTCTCCATTATTTTTAAATTTATTTTTATTTTTTTGTATTGACCCCTACTGAGAAAAATTTGGAAAAAAACCCCCTTTAAAAACGGGGATTTTATCCCAAAATACAAACCAAAAATAAAATCATGTTTTTTTCGCTTCTAATCCTGCCCTCCTCCCAACCAGCCATTTTGGGATACCCTACAAGGAAAACTTTACACGTCCCCCAAAAATTTAAAAAAAATCAAATCCTTAACTTCCCATTTAAAAACATCCCTACACAGACCCCTCTTCTAGAGAACTTTGGTTTTTAACTTTCGCAGTCCTCATTAGACCCACCTGGGGGTTAAAGTAACTAATAGTGTTGAGCGATTGCGTTGGCATCGAGATCGATCATATTTGGGGCCGCTATCGAAAAGGTTTTTCGAAGTGACGTCGATTATTTAGCCGGGAAAAAGACCATTAAAGTCCCATGGGAGAGCAACAAAAACCTTTTTTAAATTTCACCCAAAAAAGCTGAGAACGAAATTTTAAAAACCACAACAGTCAAATGGATACTTTCTAAAAACTTAGGCCCAAAACACATGGTTTTAAAAGTCACAGAAAAAAAGCACGACCATTCAAATATCCCTGTCTTGTACCACAAACCTGACCCCCAAAAACCCGCATCACCCACAAATTAAAAAGTGCCAGAAGGCAGTATTATTTTTAACCATCATGTTACTTTAACTGGGCCCCTTTAATATCCCTGTCCTGGGAAAGCAGCAGAGCCCCAAATTCCCTGAAACCCCCAGATTTAAAAAATGCCGCAAAAAGGGTTTTTTCCAAAACCCCCAAATTTTAGTTGAACTGGACATTGACTATACCTTTCCCTGGGCCGCAGGTAAAGACCATTTTAAAACCCGTCTGAACCCCCCCAAATTTAAAAAATGCCGGGAAAAAGGGGTCTGTTATGTCTGTATCTTTATTTTTTTCGTAAATAAACACGGAAATTTTTTGCACCTTTCAATTCACCTTGGTGACTATGAAAATTTCGTTTTAAAGATTTACGGGATGCTGGGGTCAATGAACAAAGCGGGTGGGAAAAGTCAAAAAAACACTGTTAATTTTTTTTCGTATGATACACGGGAAATTTTTTGCCTTTCAATTTACCTGTGGGGGAAAATAGAATTGGGTGTTTTAAAAATTTAAAATAGATTCAAACGTCAAAGAACAATGCTTGGGGTGACAAAATCAAAAAAAAACGTAACGTTTTTTGTTTTGAAAAAAAAACGGTATTTTTTTTCACCTTTTAATTCACCTTGGGGAATATAAAAAGCTGGTTTTTTAAAAATTTACGTAGATCCGGGGTCAATGAACAATGCTGGGTGCGCAAAAGCAAAAAAACACGTAACTGAAAAGTTTTTTAATAAAAAATGGTACTTTTTGCACCTTTCAATTCACCTGTGGTGAATATAAATTGCTTTTTTAAAAATTTACAAAATGCTGCTCAATGAACAATGCCGGGTGCGCAAAATTTAAAAAAAACCCTAACTGTGAAGTTTTCGTACGATACAAAAGTATTTTTTTTGGCAACAAACAACCTTTGCTGACTACAAGATTTCCCGGTTTTTTAATTTAAGTGCAAGGTTTGGGTATAAACAACGTCCAAAAAGGGGTAAATTTTTAAAATTTTAAAATAAACCCCCTAATCTGAAATGTTACTAAAAAAAAAGTGGAGTTTTTCAAACTAAAAAAAGAGACCTGCAGTTTTTCTAGAAATGATTTTTAACCAATATAATTCAAAGGCTTTCCCCTTTTCCAGCAAATATTTCAATAGCAAACGTTTTAAAAATAAAGATATTCCCCCTAAAAATGTCTACACTAAGTCTTGGGGATCTTTAAACCCTGTTCTTTTTAGATAGACTCGTCCCCGTGTTCGCCCGGGGGGCCCCACCCCCCCAAACCCCCCCCACCGCCCGGGGGAATTTAAGCAGTAAATGCTGCTTTAAAATTCTCTAGCTAACTCATAAAATCTTTAAATCCTAAACAAAAAATTGGAAGGATCACAGCTAAAAGTAAAGGGTTTTTCTGTGCAGAAATTAGACTAAATTTTGCTGAGCTTTTTGGCCACAGGGAACGCAGGTCCTTTTCCCTATGAGAAACCGAGAGAAAAAACTTTAGCCCGAAACAGGAAAAAAGGGTGTTCTATGTAAAACGAGGGGCATGTGAATTTTTCCCGCCAATCCCCAACCATACACATCCCCGCATGACTCGCAACACCTCTCAACCCCGCTCTATTTGTAAAACTGAAAAAGCTGGCCGGGGCCAAATTTTCAGGAAGCGCCCAAAAAAGGGTCGATCTTTAAAAAAAGATGCCAATTTTTAAACCCTTAAATTAACGGGATGATCTTGGGAAAATTTTGATCACCCAAAAAAACCCTTCCGATTTTTAACTTTTCGATAAAAAAAACGCTCAACACTAAAAACTAACCTCCACAAATGACCTTGACCAAGAATTTTGGGCCTATTATATGATGACTTTGAAAAAGAAAAAAAAGAGGATGACCAAAATTCATCTCTCTTGGAAACAAAATAAACCCTCATAAAGATGATGCTTCTTCCCAAGTTCCCTCTATAATCTCGGCAATTTTCCCCCTATTATCCCCCCCCCCCCAAAACACAACACTGACTAGACTTTAACGCTCCTATCTAACTTTAATGGAACAGTAAAAAAGCAAGGGTAAAAGAAACCCCTTAAATTTTTCATTCCTAAAAAGGGGGGCCCGGAGTACCAAAAACTACAAAACATATAATGTGGCCATTCCCTTTTCCCAACAAGGGCCCCCCCTCTATGGGGCAAATAATATGCTCTTCTCATGGGCAGAGTTGGAAGCATCTTCCTCCACCTCCTGTTTAGTTAGCTCGTATTTAAAGGCCATGCTTCTGGAAGCCCCATCCCCCACCTCCCCCATGCAATCTATCAGATCTCCTTGTGCTCTGGAATCAGTATGTTGTATCTAACTCCTGGGTTCTCCCCCTAAGGGAGCAGGTGCCTTTGGATGTACTCAGATGCTGGGATAAAAACTTCTCGACCTACTCCTGGTCAAACCTAAACCTCCACTCGTTAGACCAATCAAGTCCTTTGTGGACCCCACGTCCCAGCATATTGTGAAACGTCCAGGTATTTACTTTTCCAGTATCTCCAAATCCGTCATCTCATACAATCAATTAACTGACCGCCTTCACCTTCTACTCCTTCAGACTTTCATAATTTTCTTATTGGGAAAAGGTTTGAGAAAGGCTTATCACTGATTTACCATATGATTACTGACAGACAGAGCGATGATAAAATTCCTTCCATGCTCAAATGGGAAAACGAATTATCGAAAAAATTCTCCCTGGAGCAATGGAATGATGCCCATATAGCCCCATCTCAGCTCACTAAATGTATTAACCATATTGAAACCATGCGTAAAATTCACCTTAGATGATACCTCCCCCCTAACCGCCTAGCCCATATACACCCCGGTCACTCAAGATTGTGTTGGAAAAACTGTGGCCAACCAGGAACTCTACTACATGTCTGGTGGGGCTGTCCATATATTAAGCGCTTATAGAAATCGGTTTTTCGCCTTGTTTCCAGAATTACCGGCTTCCATTGTAAACCCCCTCCAGAAATGGCAGTGTTAGACATTGGTCTCTCCTCAATCCCTCCTTCTCTGAGGACGGTTTTCTTCCATGTTTTAATATCCACTCGAACAACAATTGCCTTGTTATGGAAATCCCCTCAAATTCCATCGCTCTCCAATATAATTAATAGAGTTAACCACAACTGCTTCTGTGAACTGAAACTCACTGACCCTCTTCATGTTTGTCTTAAACGACAGTTGCTATGGGAACCATGGCTCTCTTCCAAATTCTGTTCTGAACACCTTCAGTAAACCACTGTTTCTTCATATGATATCTGTCTCACCTAGATACTGGTGTTATTGTATCTAACATTGCTAAACTTATGATTGCATTTCTATGTACCACTGCAGTTTTTTGTTACTTATTTGTTATTTTCCTTGCTTGCAGTTGCAAGCCCTTAACTACTCATTTTGCTGATAGATGTTACTGAAAATGTCATACCTCGTATAACCTGCACTTGTATTAACTCAACTAAAGTCATGTTTAAAGAAGTTATGGCTATCAGAAGAGAACAACAAATATTGTTTTACACAATAAAATTATTTTTTTTTAACCTACTACAACATAAAAAATTATATACATTGGGTATCACCACAATCATTTCTTCTATCAGAGTAAAACTAACATGTAATGTGTACTGCATCGTGAGCGCTGTATAAAATAAAAAAACACTACCAGGATTGCTGTATTTTCTTTACACTGCCTCCCAAAAATGGATTCAAAGGCAATCAAGAAGTCATGTTTCCCCCAAAAATGATACCAAAAAAAATGTCAACTCAACTCAGGAAAACCCAGCCCCTACACAGCTCTGTACAGAGAAAAATAAAAAAGTTATGGCTCTCAGACTATGGCGATGCAAAAACGTGTTTCATTTCTAAATAAAAGTGTTTTTATTGTATAAAAGCAGTAAAACATATAAAAAATATACAAATTAGGTATTGCTGTAATTGTATCGGCATGCTGAGTAAAGTTAGCATGACCGCTGTAAAAAAACATAATAATAAACACTACCAAGATTGCTGTATTTTGTCTACCTCCCATAATTCTTGATAAAGAGATCAAAGCGTCATATGAACCCCATAACTAATAAATACGCAATTGTTTACAAACATATTTTTTACACAATTTTTTACAAACAATTTTTTACAAAAGTAGCAAAACATAAAAAAACTATATAAAATCTATACAATTGTACTGACCTACATAGTAAAGTTAAAATGTCATTTATACAGCATGGTGAATGCTGTAAAAATGAAGCCCAAAAAACAATTGCAGAACTGAAGGTGTTTTTTTTTATTTTAATTTCCCTAAACTAAAAAAAAAACCTGTGGAACACCTGTGCACCCAAATTACATAGTGCATCCCTAGATGTTATCCCTGAGAGTTGTTGAATCTAAAATGAGGGGATTTTTGGAACGTTTCACATGTGCTTTTACTTTGGGGGCTTTGTAAATGCGACATGGCACCCATGGCATCAAAATCTGCGTTCCAAAAGCCAAATAGTGCTACCTCCTTTGTACACCCTGCCATGCTCCCAAAGAGCAGTTTACACCCACATATAGGGTATTACCGACCTGTGGGGTTAATATAATCACTACACCCCATAATATATTCCTCAAAGGGTGTAGTTTCTCAAATTAGGCCTTTTTGGGGGTGCGTATTAAGTTTTACCACCATAGGATGTCCGCAAACCTGTAATGATGCCTAAAATATAGCCTAACAAAAATGAGACCCCAAAATCCAGCAGGTGCTCTTCCTATTCTGAGGCTTGTTGTTGAATCAAATAGTGCACTAGGGACACATAAGGGATCTCTCTAAAAATGGCAGAATCTGTGGAATAAATATTGAGTTGCATATTCCTTTTACCACTTACTGTGTTTCAGTAAAGAATGGATGACAATTGAAAATCTGCAAAATAGTTTAATTTTTTTTACATTTCCCCTCTTCTTTGCTTTAATTTCTGTGAAACACCTGAAGGGTTAGCAAACTAAGTGTTGTTTTGATTACCTTGTGGGGTGCAGTTTCTTAGATGGAGTAATTTTGGGGAGGTGTCTAACAATAGGGCCTTCAGGCCCAAGTCAGAACTGAACTAAACTGTTACAGATTTTCTTGAAAAAAAAATTCTTGGTACAAAATTTAAGAGCCTCCTATTGTTTTAACACAATAAAAGATTGTTTCAAAATAGTAGACTTATGGTTAGTGTTGAGCGATTTTTATCGACAAAGTTGAAATCGGAAAGTTTCTGGTGATCAAAATTTCCCAGATCATGCGAAAATTAAAGGGTTAAAATCGTGATACTTTTAAAGATGCCCTTTTTCGGCGTTCCTGAAATTTTTTTGGCGGCCAGAAAAATGGGGTTACGAATAGGCAGGGTTGGATGGTTTGGCGAGTCATGACTGGGATGTTTTGGGTTGCGATTGGCTGGAAAAAATCCATACCTGTTTTACTAGAACAGGTTTCTTTTTCAGCCTCAGTGTTTCAGCGTCTCATGGGGATAGGACCTGCGCTTGCCTGTGGCCAAACAGTGGGCGAAATTAGAAAAAAAAATTTCGCCAGAAAAAAACCTCTATATTGCGTGACCCTTCCAATTTAGTTAGATTAGAGATTTGAAACTTTTTAGTAGTTAGTGAAAATTTTTAAAGCGTTTTCCCGCTGTAAATTCCGGCGGGGGGCGGGGGGGGGCCCCCGCGGGCGAACCAGACAAGTCTATCTATAAAAAAACACTGGATAAAGTTCACCAGATTGTGTAGACATTGAAAGGGAATATCTTTGTTATTAACAGTTTGCTATTGAAATATTTCCTGGTTTTGGGGGCCCCTAAAATTATTTGGATAAAAATAATTTTAGTAACTGAGGTTTTTTTGTTAGTGCAAAACCCCCACTTTTTATTTCGTATAAAAATTTCAGATAGGTGTTCAATTTTCCCATTTCACCTTGATGTGTATATCCCTTGCATTAAATTAAAACCGCAATTTGTAGTAGCAAGGTTGTTTGTTCCAAAAAAATTTATTTTGTATCGTACAAAAAACATCCAGTTACGTGTTTTTTGATTTTTGCGCCCCCGCATGTTATTGACGCAAGCATCACGTAAATTTAAAAAACAGCAATTCTATATTCCCCCACGGTAAATTGAAAGGTGCAAAAAAAAAAGTTTTTTATATAAAACATAAAAGTTAGTTTTTTTTGCTTTTGCGAACCCCAGCATGTTTTTTGACGGGGCATCTACGAAAATCTTAAAACAGCATTCTATATTCACCACAGGTGAATTGAAAGGTCAAAAAATCCCGTTTTTTTATCAAAAATAAAAGTTATGTTTTTTGGGAATTTTGCCCCAGCACTGTTTCTTGACGCAGCTCTAGAAAAACTTAAAACAGAAAATTCTTTTTTCACCAGGTAAATTTGAAAAGGGTGCAAAAAAATACCGTTTTATTATATTTCAAAAATAAATTACGTTTTTTTTGTTTTGGCCCAGGATGTTATTGGGGGGGGGAAGTTTCTAGGTAAATTTTAAAAAACGCAATTTATATTACCCGGGTTTGAAATTGAAAGGTGAAAAAACCCCGTTTTTATATCAAAACATAAAGTTAGTGTTTTTTGATTTTTGCGCCCCCCGCATGTTCTTGACGCGCATTACGTAAATCTTAAAAACAGAATTTATATTCCCCCACAGGTAAATTTTAAAAAAGGTTTGAAAAAAATACCGTTTTTATATCAAAACAAAAAACAGTTAGTGTTTTTTTTAAATTTGCGCACCCCAGAACTTTTCTTTACGGGAAGATTACGTAAAAATCTTAAAAAAAGAAAATTCTTTTTAAAAACCCAACCACAGGTAAATTGAAAGGTGAAAAAAATACCGTTTATTATCCCAAAACATAACAGATACTGTTTTTGGGATTTTGCCCAGTCAGATTTTTTGATAGACACCTTGCATTTAAAATTTTGAATCTAGCAAATTTTGTTTTGATTAGAGGGATTTGAGAATAGCTGTGATTTGCCGTCTTCTAAAAGGGGATTTTCCAAAAACATTCCATCCCCTTCAAAAATTTTTTTTATTTCTGAACAGGAGCAAAATTTGAGGTGGTAAGCGAGAAAAGGGGGGGTGCACATGGAGGTAGAGGTAGAGAGGGGGTGCCCCTTCCGTGTGGCGACAACACGCATGCCAGGGGACGTAGTTGCGGGACATCGGGCCCTTTGTCATGGGGGTCAGGGCCGTGAATCAAAGTAACGAACATCGTCGCCAATCTGTCCTTCAGGGTTAATGCAACCTCATCTAGCGTCTTACCCCCCGCCCCTCGCGTCAGGCCACAAATGTCGCCCCCATCAGCATCCGCCAAACATGAAGCCCCCAAAATGTCAACTCGTGTACCCACCATGTGGATAATCCATTGTTGAAACCTCTTTGATGAAAAAATGGGTTTGGGGGGTCAGGGGATTTAAAGATCAAGGGATGATTTATCTGCTTGACCCCCCCTTTACTACCCATCAGGGGGGTGAAGGAACCCGGCAATGGCAAAAACCCCGGGTGGTCGGCAACCCTTGCGTCCCCCTTGCTTGCCCCCCGCAGCTTTGGGATGCAAAAAGTAGGACGCCCAAGTCACTGTGTTGTGATGTGATGGTGAGACATGCGGATCCTTCTGGTTTTTTCCCGAGAATTTGCTTGCGAGCGCTTCATCGTGGCGAGGAGGAAGACATGGGGGTTTTTTTCAATGGGCCCACCAAAAAAAAGGGAGGGGCGGTCGCAGAAGTCCGCGATATGTTTCCCGCCACCCACGGTAAAGCAAACCCGCCCTGTTATCGCGTCAAAAAGGCCCAGGACCTCTCAAGCGGGGCCTTTTTGAGAAAGCTTCTGATTCCCCCAGCGATGTATTGCCCCCTTTTGCCATAAAAGCTAAGTAGGGGCAAAAAACCTTAAGTGGTTTAAACCACCACAACTTTTGTCACATGCGGGAAAATGAATGAGTTTGAAAGGAGGGAAATTGGCCCAAAAAAGGCCAGACGGCCCCGGGCCTCTAACCACTGTCACCCCCTTGTCTCCCTCCTCTCCTCCCCCACCCCAAGGTTTTCCAGTTGCCATGTCTCTAGGTCATGATGTTACTTTTTGGAGGTGGATCCAGGGGACCACCGCAGGGGGTGGCGAAACCCCACACCGGGAGTGGAGTCAAAGTGGGTCCCGGTTTTTCCCCAGAGCCCGCCGCAAAGGGGATGGTTTGCTGCGGCGGGAGTCACCAGGTCATACATGGGGGGGGCTTGCCTGCGGGGGGGCCAAGGGGTGCAAGGTACAGAACGGCAGGCAGGTCGTGGTCTTGGGCAGGAGGTCAGGACAGGCGGCTTGGTTGAGAGGGTAGACAACCGGAGGTCGGGGAGGCGGAAGGTTTAGACGGTAAACGAAAGCAAGGGCGGTAAGGGGGAGGAAGACAGGAACGCTCTGGAACACTTTCCCCATGGAATATACCCCAAGGATCCGGGCAAGGGCCGGGCAGGAAAAAAAGGGCCAGACTTAAATAGGAGCAGTGCCGGGCAATAACCAAATTTTTACCGGGCCTGCCCCTTTAAATTCAGAGACCCGGGGGCCGGGCACCCCCTAGGGACGGAGCTAATGCCGGGAGTGAGAGCCGAAGACAGGAGCTGGCTGGGTAAGTGGCGCTGGCAGGGGGGGGGGACACGGGCGGCCCCCCGCCCCCAACGTGGAGAGGGGGGCTCGCGGGAGGGGGGCAGGAGCGTGCGGGGGACAGTGGTGCAGGGGCGTCTGTTACTTTACCCCCCCCCTTGGGCCCCCCCCTCTGGGGCCCCTCTCTTACGGGATTAAAGGGAAACCCTTGGATGAGGCTGGGGTTCAGAATATTCTCCCCCGGCCCCAAGCCTTTTTTCGGGCCGAAGTCCCCCCAGTCCACCAGAAAGTATCCCCTTCCCCTAGTTTTTTCCATGCCAGAATCTCCTTGCCCTGAAGGAACAGCCTTTTGGGAGAAGCGTTTAAGGACCGGGGGCTTAACAGGGACACTGAAATGATTTGGGAAAATTCTCATCGCAGGAGGGACCCGGATTTGAAAAGCCCACCGGGTTTGGGGGCCCCGTGACTAAAAGGGGCCCAGGAAAACGGGGGCCCCAGTTTGTGGGGAGGGCATCTTTGGGGAAAATAACGAGCGAGAGCCACCCCTTGTCACCTGGGGGAGAAGACGGAGGGGGATTTTTCTTTGTCCGCTTGATTCTTCATGGCTCGGAAGCACGGAGCGGGATGAGGGGGGTTGGGACCAGTGGCTTAAAAATCTTGGATCAGGGTCCGGGGGGCCTCCGAGGAGGTTCCCAAGGGAGGTGGGGGGGGATGCAGACCTACCCCACGTAGAAGGGAGAGGACCCGGGGGACTCCGAAATCAAGGGGGGGTTAAGGAGAACTCCGCCCACGGAGCAAAAATTTGGCCCCAAATTTTTTGGGTGCCGAGCGAAAAGTGGCGAAGGTGCTCCCAAGCCTGGTTGACCCTTCCACCCGGGCCGTTGTTGGGGGATAGGCGGGGAAAAGAAGTCGGCTTGACCTGAAGTTGATTGACCAAAGCTGCCCAAAAATTGGAAAAAAACTGGGGCTCCCCCGGGCAGAGACAATTTGCTGAGGAAGGGCCCTGCAGCCGGAACACATGAAGGAAAAAAAGTTCCGCCAGACGAGAAAACAGTGGCAGGCCGGGGGCCGGAAGGGGGAAAAAAAAGCGCCTTTGGAGAATCGGTCCTTATTTCCCAAATAAGGTGTTGCCGGACGGATGGGGTCATAATGAAATCCTGGAAATGTTGGACCAAAGGGTTTTTGGAATGGGGAAGGGGCTGAAGTAGGCCTGCCGGCTTTTGACGTGGCGTTGTTGGGGCACAGGAGTCACAAGACGAATGGTCCTTAAAATCCTTTTCCCGTTCTGGCCACCAGTAGAAACCCCGGGGTATCAGGGGAAAAAAGGTCTTGGGGCCGGGGGACCGCCACCTGAGCAATGTCCCCCTTTTAGAATATTCTGCGGGAGCTGGGCGCACAAAGTCCTTCCAGGAGGGAAAATTCCCGGAGCCACCGGCGCTGCCGAGATGAGGCGCTCTGGGGGAATTATATGTTTGGAGAAGTTTTTCAAACCGGGAGGCAGGGAGAGGGCTCAGCTTCACATTTTTCAGCTGGCCTGAAGTGGATTTTAAAGTCGAACCGGGGAGAAGAAGAGCGACCACCCGCCTGGGTGGGTTAAGTCCTGAGCGTTGAAGATTTTTGGAGGTTCTTATGGTCCGGTAGTTTGGATGGGAAACGGGCACCCTCCCGCAGAAAAAGGCACTTTCAAAAGGCCCCAAATTTTTTTGGTAGTCTCCGGTCGCCAATCTTGTTCCCCCTCGGCCGCGAGAATGTCTTGGAGAAGAAACCCCACGTTGTCTTTCCCCCGGGCCCCTTTTTTCGTAAGAATGCCCCAGTCTACAGACGAGGGGATCCCCCCCTAGTGTGAAGGGGCTCGTGGAAAACCGGAGTGCAAGGATGGAAGCCGTAGGAAGGGGGACTTAGTTAGAAAAAAGCCTCCTCCGCCCCGACTGGCCAGCTGCGTGGATTGGCTTGTTTCTTGGTGAGGGCTCTATCGGGGCCCCAGCGTGGAGAAGTGAGGGATGAACTGGCGATGTAGTTGCAGAAGCCCAAGAAACGTGGATTGCCCCCAAACCCCCGGGGGGGTGGCAGTAAAAACCGCAGACAGTTTCGCTGGATCCATCCTAGGCCCTTTATCCCGGGGACGTACCCCAGAAATGGGAGCTCGTCTGATGGAAAAGGCACTTCCCCGCTTGGGGTATAGGTGGTTTCCCCGGGGCGTCTTGTACTGGGGAACTGGCTGCGGGGGTCTGAGGTCAGGAGAGAAAACCGGATGTATCAAGGTGACCACCACGAGGTGTGGAGGAGGTCCTGAAAAACGTCATTCACGGGTCCCGAAAGGGCGGCGGGGGGGTTGATGTCGAAAAAGGATCACCAGGTATCAAAAATGCCGTCCCCGGTGTTGAAGGCCTTTTCCATCATCACCCTTCGGATTGGACCAAGTTTTAGGCCCCTCTCAGATCCAAATTAGAGAAGATCTTGGCGCCCTGCAGGCGGTCGAAACAGTTCCGTGATCAAAGGGAGTGGGTACGGTTCTTCAACCCTTTATCTTGTTCAAACCCCGGGAGTCTATGCGGGCCGTAAGGTTTCCGTCCTTCTTTTTACGAAAAAAGAACCCCGCACCTGGGGTGGGGAGGACTTGCGGAATGAACCCTTCCTGGATTTCCTGGTGTACTCGGGGATGGCTTGAGTTCAGGAAGCGACAGAGGGTAGCTCGGCCCCGAGGAGGGTGGGGACCTGGGAGTAGGTCGATTGGGCAATCTATGGGCGGTGCGGGGGAAGATCTCGTTGCCTCTCCGGAAGACATCAGCGTACTCCAAATATTCGGGGGGGCAGCCGGGCAAAAGGGTCCTGTGGGTTTCAGAGAAAGGGAAAACCCGGGCGATGTGCCCCCAAAAGGTCCCCGACAGTTGGGACCCCAACGAATCATTCTCAGTAGACCAGTCCCGGATGGAGGTGGAGCCCTTTGCCTGGGGTCGGGAGGATCGCCGACGAGGAGCGAGGTCAGCACGTGAAAGGGGACTTTTCTTTTGCGCCCCCCCAATGGGGGGACAGTGGCTTGGTGACGAACTGGTGGTTTTCGTAAACAACCCCGCTGACGGAAAAGTGACAAACGGTCCCCTTCCCGGGACCCCCTGGAAGCCCATATTGCTTCAGAGGGGATGGTGTATGAAAGTTCCCCGGCGGAGCCCGGAGTCCAGAAACGCCGGAATTGGAACGTGATGCCCGTCTCTGACAGACTGCCAGCATCAAAAAGGCGTGGAGCGGAGAGGGTTGCAATAGGAATGCCTCCCCCCCCGATCCAGTGTGGGAAGTTCCCGCAGGCTTGGGGGCGACTGTGCTCTTGCTGAAGTCCCCCTCCCGTTCAATGAAGCGTATTCAATGCGGTCGCTAAAACCCAATCAGGTTTAGAGGGAAGGGGAGGTCTCTAGCGGCCAAAAGTCCTTAACTGGGTTGAGAGCCCTTTCTTTAAAAGGTAGACACAGTGGGGCCCCGTTCCATGAGAGTTCCGAGGCCCCGGGTGCGGAAAAAGTACCGCGTAGTCTCCTAAGGGGCCGGTCCCCCCGGCGTAGGTTTAGGAGGGCAAATCTCCGAGAGGATGCAGGGCTGGGGCCTCGAAAACGTTGGGAACTGCAGAAATGGGTGTAGATCCCCGTCACAGGATCGTCTCTTCCCCAAAAAGGGTTTGCCCATGCCGGGCCTTCCGGAGAGGGGTATCACGAAAAGCCACCTTCGCCGTTCGGACAGGAAATGGTCAGTCATCAGCTCCCCGTGATAGTGCATTGGGTGTGAACCCCCCGCAGAGTCTGGGTCTCGTCATATTGGGGGGGCGACAGGCAAATTGGGCCCCCTTGGAGCCACCCCAACCGTAGAAAAGGGAGGAACAACCGCTGGAGCTGGGAAGGCTGCTGCTGCTGGACGGTGACGAGTTGCTGAATTGGTGGAAAGCTGGGGAGTTGCTGCGCCTGTTGACCGAGTTGTGAGCTGGCGGCAACAACGTCGCCAGGGTGGTAAGGCCCCTTGGGGGGGGATCCATGGCCCGGGTCCTAGTTCGGTCTGGAGGGGGATCCACTGGACCCCCGGGCGAGGGGTAAACCCCCACCGGAGTGGAGTTAAGTGGGGCCCGGATTCACCCAGAGCCGCCCCAAAAGGGGGGAGGTCTTGGGTGCGCGGGAGTCCACCCGGTCATACCAGGGGGGGCTTGCCTGCGTGGCGGCCCGGGGTGCAAGGGACAGGAACGGCGGCAGGCTCGGGGGGTGGGCAGGCAGGAGGTCAGGACGGCGGGTCTGGTTTGTAGCGGGAGACAAGCCCGGGGGTCGGGGCAGGCGCAAGGTTGTAGAGGTTTTAAAAGTAAACAAGGAGTCGGTACACGGGAAGGCAAAAACAGGGAAAAAACCCCTTTGGAACACTTTCACCTGGCTTACACCAAAGGGTCCGGCAAGGGCGGCAGGAAGAGGGGATTAAATAGGAGCAGTGCCGGGAATAACCCAATTACCCGGTGCACTGCCCTTTAAATCTCAGAGAGCGGGGGGCCCGGGGACGCCCCAGGGGGGAGCTTAACGCCGGGAGCTGAGGCCGCAGGCAGGAGCGTGGGGGGGTAAATGGACGTGGCAGGGGCTGCGCCGGGCGGACCCCGAAACCCCCAACGGGGGAGGGGGTCGCTGGGGCGGGGGCCCCGGGGCGCGCCTGGGCCCGGGCAGTGGTGCAGGGGCGTCTGTTACACTGTAGGGGGCCAGCCCCCACTTCAGCCCACCGTCGCCCGGGGGACCACCAGCACACCAGGACCCCTCCTCCCCCTTTTCCTTCCCCCAGTTTGAGCCTGCACGCCGTACAGCGGCCGTCTAGCAGCCAGCCTTCTGTCTTCCGGTTTGGGAGCAGAAGAAAAAACTTTAACCCAAAAAAATCCCCAAAACCCAAAAGCCTGAATGTCGGCATTGCCCGGCTTTTTTGGCCCGGAAATTTTTGCCTTTTCCCCTTGGTGGACAAGAGGGTTCCCCACGTCTGGCCCTCGCTTTTGCCCCCCAATACCAGATGCTGAGCAGGATTTCTTTTCCGAAAAGCCGTCCCCGCCTGGCCGCCACGTGTCATCTAAAATTTCAAGGCGTTGTCTGATCTGTGTCCGGAAAAGTCCCCTTCACCACGACACATGGATAGTAAGAAGGCCAAGGCCGCTATATCTTGTGACAATCATGGGTGAGTGGGGGGTGGATTCTCTGGGGGGGACGGTGGCTCTCAGGCTCGGCGAAGCTTTAAAAACCGGGCAGGGGTGGTGCGGGCTCTTTCCCCCCGGTCCTCTGGGGCATCCCGTGCCCCAGAACCCCAGCCCTGTTAAAATTTAAACTGCCTGGGGACGTCCAAACAGGTCGAGCTGTGGACGGCTCTAAGCAACGAGGACGAGCCTGTTTGGGGGACAAGAACCTTGTCCCAGGCAAGGTGGTTTTCGATAAGGGGGAAAAAATCTGCTGGCCCCCCTTAAGATCGGTAGGGGGGAGCACACCCCTTGCCTGGAAACATGTATAAACCTTGTCGTCCAGAAATTTTTAAAGACCCCCCCGGGGTTTGGGGACTGCCTGTGAAAAAGGCTCGGGTCTGAGTTCGAAAATTTCCGCCGTTCGAACCCTGCTTTCCCCCCGGGCGGGTTTTTTGCGCGGTAAAGCTGGGCCCCCTCCCCGTAAACCTTCTCATTGTTGACGTAGGAAAAAAGCTGGAATTCCACCCCCCCTTTGCCCCAGGTTTGGGGCCCAGCAGGGGAAAAAATGCCATTACGCTTTTACGAAGGGGACCATGGCGGGACAAGCACCCGGTTTAGGGAAACCTCGGGGTGTTAAACCACCGAGAGTGGGGCAGGTAAAAGGCTCTGCCCCAAAATTCCTTCCCATTTTTGATGAAGCCACCAAATGGTCAGTGCGGGACATCCCCTTTGTAGGGGATGAGCATTGGGGTGTTTTAGTTCGGGAAACGATCTTTGGGAAACCATTTTCTGAAAAAAAACGGGGTTTCCCCCCAGCAAACGGAGGAGGAGAGGACACAGATGGGGACACGGAGCCTTTCTCTCCGTCAAATCCAAAAGGGCCCCAAAAGGTCACAATTTCACCCGGTCTTCTTTTGGCATTTGGTTCGGGGTTCCAGAGCTAGTGAAAGGGGGGCGCACAGCTCTCGGGGTTTCCCATCATCTCAGGAAGTCAGGGCTGTGTTAAAGCTGTGCCGGAGGCACCGGAGGAGGGGGTATTCCTAGAAAACCGTTTGTTACCGACGCCCCTCCCTTGGAAAGAGGTTGGGGGAATTTGCGGCGGAGGGGGAAAGATGAGGAAGACCCAGTTTGCTAGTCCCCCTCGACCCAGAGGTTTGGGGGAAACCCAAGGCTCCATCTCTCACATGAGTGTTTGGGGATGCTCCTTTTCCCCCAAAACTGATCCTGCTTTAAAGGGCCCTTTAAAAAAAAATGAACAACATTTAAAGGGGGTTGGCCAACCTCCTAGCCCCCCGGGTTTACAAAACAAAAACCCGGCACTTTCCTTCCCCCCAAACCCAAAATGAGATTTTAAAATGCAGGAAATGGGAGCCCTTTGCTGTTTGATCAACTGGGGGACATCTGTTGGTCTGCTTCACTTTTCCCCAAATGTCACGGTGGAAAAAAAATCGGGGCGTGACAGCATTAGATTTCCCAAAGTGGGTAGCGGCAGCAGCAAAAAAGGGTTGGCGGGAAGCCTAATGGTTGACCTTCTGGCAATTTTTGGGTTTTCCCCCTCACCAACGCATGCAATGCAGGGACACATCCAAACACAGGGGATCAGTTAAGTTCATGGTCCCACGACTATCTCCCGTCTAAAACCCCGATTTTTTGCATTGTTTTTCCGGACCCAATGGGACTTCTGGGTACCCAAAAAAGGACGAAGGGCCCCGAGTTTGGGTCGTCACCCCCTAGGGTGTTTTTTCCTCCCCGCACCCAGCGTCAAAATTTTAGCGGCCCTTTCAGCACAGCTGGAGGGTATTACAGAAAAAACCCACCCCGGGTTTTCCCAGATAATTTTGGGATCGTTTGATTTCATAAAGATGAATCAGGAAAGGATTTTTTGTTTGATGTTGGGGCCCCCAATTTCCCGAGGTCCCCGGGTTTAGTTGCCAGTTATTCAAATTCCCTTTTTCAAAAAGAAAGGTCCTCTTGAAATTTTTTTTTAAAAATTTTAATTTCTTACTGTTTTTTTTATTCTCTTTTCCCCAAAGTTCTTTTTGCGGGTTTTTGCTTGGGGGAGACTGTAAAAGAAAACCCAAGGTTTCATGAAAAACCCCGTATTCCATTTATAACTTTATTTTAAAGAAGTTTTCCATTTTTCAATGTTTTGAGGTTCCTGTTGCGGGTGAGTTTACAGCAAAAATCATGGTCCTTTGGAACAGAAAGGGTGGCTTCAAAGTGGCATTTCCCCCTCACAATTTTTAATATGTGGCGAAAAAGTCATTTTTTTTAAAATTTTTTGGGGTATTTTGCTGTTGATACGCAATTATGGCCCCTTTTGGAACAAAAAATGTGGTTTTCTAAGTGGCTTTTCTCCCTAAAAATTTTTTTAACCAAAAATTTTTTTTTGGGCTTAGGGGAGAAAGCTTTGGAAAAAAAGTTTCTTTTTTTTAAAAATTTTTTTTTGGGTTTTTTTTTCTTGCTGCTTTGAAATGCAGCAATACTAAAAGGCCCCTATTTTTTAAAAAATGTTGTTTCTAACGGGAATTTTGGTTCTTCAAATTAAACCAAAAGTGGTTTCAAGGGTCATGCCCTTTTAATTTTTTGGGGGGGATTTTTTCGTGACATGCAGCTTTACTAAAGGTCCTATTCTAAAAAAGGGTTTTTCTAAAAGACAATTTTTTTCTTCACCCAATTTACCAAAATGGGGTCAAGGGTTCCCGGGTTTTTAATTTTTGGGGAATTTTTTTCTGTGACATGCAGCTATCCCAAAAGGGCCTATTCTAAAAAATGTTTTTTCTAACAGGGCATTTGTTTTCCCCAATTGTCAAGAATGGCTCAAGGGTGAGGGGGTGTTTAGAAAACCCGGAAATTGGTAGGACACGTTAATGGACCATTTGCCCCCAAAAGACTTTTTTTTTTGCAAGATCTTTAACAAAGCTATCAATCCCCGTATTTAGACAAACCCTTTAATACCCAAAGAAAAAAAGAGGAAAAAAAGACATTTGGGGGGATTCCATCCTATTTTAAAAATGTGTTTTTAGAATTAAAGTACTAAAAAAAATTGCTGTTTCAAAATAGTGTTAAAAAAATTTCCCCTGAATTGTACAAAAGGGAAGGTTCCCGGAAAAAATTTACCAGATGTAGGTTATTCAGGTAAAATTTGGGGTATGGAGCATGGACAGGGGAAAAAAAAGCAGAGACCCTTTCCTCCCCGCCGTTGAGTTAAAAAGAGAAAAAGAATGCCAAGTTTAAAAGGGGACCTGGGTTTTAACAGGAGCGTTAAACCCCCAAATATTTCCAAAGGGAAACTCAATTGGGTTTCCCCAAAACCTTTCGGAGGGGGCAAGCGGGTACCCCAAAATATTTACTGTGTAAAGAGGAAGGTGGAGTTCTCAAAACTTGCTTCCGGGACTCTGCTTCAGCAAGGGCAGTTTTTGTTTTCTGCGGGCATCAGGGCATTTTTAAAACCCGCGTTTAATAGATACGGGGCGCCAAACCTGGGCTTTTCCCCCACACCCCCTGTAACTCGGCCCTGGGTCATGCCTTTTGGCCCCGGCAGGGATAGTCAATGTCCAGGGAAAATAAAAATTTGGGGGTTGAAAAAGGACTTTTTTTTCCTTTTTTTCCCCTTGGCCAAAAAATTTTTTAAAATTTTTGTGGGGGTCATGCAGGTTTGGGGGCTCATGCTATTTTTTTGGCCCAGGACAGGTATAGTCTTAGTGAACAAAAGGGGGGTTGAAAGACTCCTTTTTTTTGGGCACTTTTTAAATGGGGGGTTTTATGGGAGGTTTGGGGCTCATGCTTAAAAAAGGCCCAGGAAAATTTTGGTTTTATTTTTTTTGGGGGGCAAATTTGGGGCAGTTGGGAAAACTTAAACAAAAGGGGGTTAAAGACTCCCTTTTTCCGGCACTTTTTAAAGGGGGGGGTTCATGCAAAGGGTTTTGGGGGTCTTTCTGTGGCCAGGGGCAGGGATAGGGCAATGTCCAGTGGAAAAATAAAATGGTGGGTTTAAAGACTCCTTTTCCCGGACTTTTTTTAAAAGTGGGGGGTCATGAGGGGGGTTTGGGGGGGCTTTTAAAGCCTTGGGGGGGTCCCCGGAAAGGGGGGTTATAGGGTTTAATTGGGGGGTTAGTTTTGTGAAACTAAAATGGTGGTTTTAAAAAACTCCTTTTTCCGGGGAATTTTTTTTAAAAATTTGGGGGGCATGCAGGGGGTTTTTGGGGCGGGGTCCCTGCTTTTTTGGGCCCCCCAAAGGGGGCCAAGGGTTTTATTTGGGGGCAAAATGTCCAAGTTCAAAATAAAAATGGTGGTTTAAAAATTTCCTTTTTCGGAAATTTTTTTAAAGTGGGGTCATGCAGGTTTGGGGCCTTTTTTTCTGGGTTCCAGGAAAGGGGTATTTTAATGTCCGTTCGAGTAACATGACGGTTTTAAATCATACTGCCTTCTGGCCTTTTTTAAATTTTTGGGGGGATGCGGTTTTTTAAGGGGCAGGCTGTGGTACAAGGGCAGGGATTTGTTTAAAAGGTTTTGTGGGTTTTTTTTTTTGTGACTTTTATAACCTAAGTGTGTTGCCTAAGATGTAGCACGTATCCATTTGACTGTTGGGGATGTTAATTTGGCTTTACCCTTGTTTGGGTGTATAATGAAGGTTTTGTTCCCTTCCCTAGACTTTAATGGTCATCGCGCAAAAATCGATGCTCATTTCAAAAAACCTTACGATGGGGCCCGTTCGATGACGATTAATAGCCAACGCAATCGCTAACATACTTAGGGGTGATTTTTCTATTAGTTCTTTTTTTTTGGGGTATAACTGCACCAAAAATTTTTAACTTTTGAAAAATGACACATTTTTCTACATTTTCAGAATTTTTTTATATTTTTTACAGATAAACAAGTATTGTTTTGAACAAAATTAATTGTTATCTTAAAGTACCATGTGTCACGAGGAAACAATCTCAAAATCACATGAAAAGGTAAAACCATTAAAAAGTTATTCCCCAATAAAGTGACACATGTCAGATTTAAAAAAAAGGGTTTTTAAAAAAGGTTTTTGGCCCTTAAAAGGGGTTCCCAATTTATAACAACATAAATGTGGTGGGTATACATTATATAGAATATATAGCTCAGCTGGGACGAAGCCACTGAGACATGTAGGACATGTGGGACATGTAGATTTTAAGCAGCGCTTCTAGTAACTGTAGCTCCACCCACTGCCAGTGAGGAAAAAAGTTTAAACATAACAAAAACAAGCCATATAAGAGTTTTTGAAAATTTAATTCACACAGGGGTTTTGGACAATAGTTACTTTTTCTTAGTATTTCTCCATTATATGTTTGTATTTATTTTGTTTTCTCACACAACCCATTTAAGTCCAAAACAGGCTTAGACCTAAAGGGGTTAGAATCCCTCCTACCTTGAGTTCTTTGTTGGTGATAACCTTGGCTTGAGCTGGTGACCTTTGTAGACTAATTGGTTCTCTTGGATTTCTGACCTTTTGCCTGCCTCTTTACCTGCGTTTTCTGATTGTTGTGCAGTACTGTTTACGCTTCCTGATTCTGACCCATTTATGGTAACTATTCTGCTATTGTATTTTGTCTGTCTTGTCTGTTTGGTGTTTGCAGTTACTCAGGGTAGGGATCGCCACCTAGTTGTCACCAACTACTTAGGGTCAGATCGGCAAGCAGACAAGGATGACCTTTGGGGACTTAATGCTAGGGCTCACTGTCTGTCTGTCCCTGTAGATAATGGGGTCCCTTACAGGGGAGATGCATTGGGCCATAATTTTGGTTATTGGGTCCAGTAGGGTCTCAGAGGAGAGGCACCGACAGGGAGGGTTGCAAATTTCAGGGCAATTGCTCCACTTTTTGACAGAGCTATCAGTTAAAGGGGGTTTTCCTATACATTGTTACTTACTTTGTCTGTTTATTTGTTTCATTTGAATTCAGGGGCGTGTTTGGATTCCACTAGGTGCAGTAGAGCCCGGTCTGTAGCTATAGAAACAGTGCTGAAGCCCATGCAAAAGGGGGTTTTAGGAATGGTAGGACATGCTAATGGACATTATTGCAAAAAAATGCTTGTTTTTGCAAGATCTGTAACATAAATAGAAATCCTTGTAGTGAGACAACCCCTTTAAGGATATTATAGGGCAAGTTCCATGGATCCTATATTTCTAAATAATTTAGATATGTATTACCATGTTGCATCTCATGACTTACTGACACATAAACTTCAGTGACATGGTTGTGAATGTTCATCAAGATATTGGTGTCGTGAGTACCCCATATGCAAATCATTCTACTGTATTACATTTATACATTAGCCTGATAAGTAGTAATTAAAAGGTGGATTGAATAGTCCATGGATAATATTAGTATTGTCTATTGCAAGAGGACAATAATCAAGTCATTCTATGCCCTGATGCCCCCACCTTAATCTCTCCAGATCAGGAAAAGCAGGGTGGGTGAATGTGTATGGTTAGCCCATCATAGGCCATTTATATAGAGGGCGATGCAGAAACATAGATGCCACATATCAGTGCTTACTAATAAGCTTCCTAACCCAAATTGTATGAAGACATGAAGCTGCATAGGAGCAGGGAAAAAATGGAAGAAGAGAAGTATGTTACATATCATCACCCCACTGGGACAGAGAGAATGGCGTCCAAAACTAAAAGGGCCATCAATGGCTAGAAGCTTCTTAGGCCCACCCATGGGCCTTGTCACATGAACTCTGCCATCTGGGCCTCCTTTGAAAAAGTGGTCATCTGCAAGATTCGTGTTCAATCCTTGAAACAAGGCAAGAACTTTAACAACCTGAAACCACTTCCAATAACAATCATATAAAGACCAACCAGCCATTTGGAGAGCTTAACTGGGCCAAAGGGCAGAGTAGCTGCCTTACACTGTTCCCTCTCCTGTTGTTGCCTCTTCCACTTCCCCGTCTCTGTTCATGCAACACAAGACCCCTGTGCCATGTTTGAGCAGAGAGCAGCAACTTTAGTGAGAGTCAATAGCAGGACCTTGGGACTTCCTGCATTCAGCAGCGCTGAGGCACCGAGTTTAAGAGCAAGGAGCAAAAAGCAGAGAATAGTAGTGGAACCACGCAACGCACCGCCCAACATTTCACTCTACTCCAAATTCAGGTGCTTCCATGCCCACCAGCCAAGCCTCCATCCTGCAGCTTTTTGAGCATAGAAAGATGATCCATCTCTAACAACACTGCTGATGCCCAGACGCCTGAATAGTAATAGTCATCAGCTGCTGGCACTGTTATTGATGCCCTCCAGTGTAATGGACACAGCTTCACTCTGCAACTTTCTGGCCTGAAGTACAATAAGCCCACAGATGCCCAGCCACCATTATTTTTCCAAAAACATCTGTCCCTGCCTTGCATCACTGTGTGACCAAGAATCCTGTCATTACAGAATGCTGTCACTATTAAGGTGCACAAACCATGGATTTGGTGGCCCCAGGAAGGAACCCGACAAGAGGTCAATAATGTAGTCCTTCAAGGAACACCCTGGAGTATTCTGATAAAAGATGGGCATCAAGCTGCAAAGGGGTGCATCATATCATGCGTTGGTACCACCAAGATATGTAGGAGGTTCACCCATTCTTGTTTACTACACACTCTCTTCCTCACCCTTCTCCTACCCCTCCAGCTATCCTCCAACTGTTCTCACATCACGCTATATCTGCGTGACCTTACTACACACAAAAGCCATGTATTTCTCTGCACAAAAAAATGGACCACAAAAAACAACAAAAACACAAAAACAAAGGAAAATAGACACACACTTCTTTTATTGCTACATCTTTTCCTGGTCATTACAGAGTAGCAGGCATTTGTTAACAAACGCTTTTTAACTTATTAACTTGACCAAATCACATAGAGACTAATGAATACTATAAACATTTTGCAGCACTCCTCCTACCTCTTGCTTACAAACTAGTAATATTCCGTTCTTTGATCTATAAGACACAATAACTACTTTACCATAAATTTAACTACATACTCTTAATTTAATTCAGCCTACCTTTTTTAAAGTACTTTTTTAAGTATTCCTTAAGTATTCCTGTGTCCCCAAATCGGAAGGATTTTTTGCAGGTAGACAGTCCCTTATTGTTTTTCATTTTGCATTAGTGATGGTGTGGCAAGCAGGAGGAGACGTGCAGATGCTGTGGTGGGGACCTGCTGGGATCTGTAGTTCCACATAGCTAAACAATGGTACACGCAGCTAGAGTCTGAGACACCGCCCCTGTGACCTCACTACCTGAGAGCTATGAATTACCTTAATTGCGGGGCACATTTCGCACATATTGAAGCGCAAATATGCGCCAAAATGCGCATCACAATTACGCTGTGTGAACATACCTTAAGGGTATGTTCACATAGCTGATCAGTGCGTTCTTCTAAAGTGCATTAACTTTCATTATCCCTGCTGCATGTCACTTCTTTCTGCCAGTGCTCATATCGTTGGGGAAGCACGTCAGGTAATCATAGCTCTCTATGAGAGCTATGATTTCCATAATTACAGGGCGTATTTCGGGGTGCATTGCAGCACAATTACGCACCAAAATATTGTACCTACATAAAACGCCGTGTGAAATAGCCCTAATTAAATTTTTGGCCGTAGGTGCTGCCCTGGGCACACAGGCAATATCATACAATCAGAGCAGACTTGTCTGCACTACTGTCTCACCAACGAGACTACACTCACGTTAACTAACGCTAATTCTGGGCTAGCTCGATATATAGGAGCTCATAGGTGGCTAGGGCTGCTTCCTCAGCCCCACAGTCCCCTGCACTTTAGACGTTTTCTTGAGAACAATCTGCTCATTTATAGTGAAATGGCTGACTTACTAGCCAATAGGGACTAAGCTTACAAGTACCTCACATTAGTTATCAAGTGATAACAACATGGACTGTGAACACACAATAGGACTCCTCTCAATCAATTTACAGTAAAGAATAAATACAGTATCCTCACTCTTATAACCATTCCACACTTACTTTTACTGGGTTATCACAAACTCCCTCTCTTGAGAGGAGCTATCCTTGTTATCTTTAGTTTGAGAGGTTGGTTCCTGAAAATATACAACTGTGATGGTAAAACAACATATACATAAAACAATCATGAAACTCTGAAACATAAGCACAATAACTTGCAATATGTAACAGAATGAACACACTGACTCCCTGAGTCTCTTTAACCCCTTAATGTCTAAGCCTGTTTTTCAACTAAGGACCAATCCTTTTTTTTCAAATCTACATCTGTTTTTAAATGGGAAATTTGTCTCAAAGGGGCTATTTTTGTCCCTTTTTGGGGTCCAAAATTTTTTTTTAAAATTTAAAAAAGGGGGGGACCGAAAAAAAATCACAACATGCCCGGTTGCGGAAAGTGCTTTCCGCTTTTTCACAAAATTGGCGTTTTTTTTATACCTTTTTTCAAATTATTAAAAATTAAGAAGCAAACACATTACCTGCTGTGAGGGGCCCATTGTCGGGGCCTTATCTCCCTGCCCCTCCTCCCCCGCTCAGGGAAAGCTTTGGACACAGGGGGGAAAATCTAAAAGGGGCCATCTTTGATTACACGACGTTTTTATGAACTACACAGGCGCCATTTTTTTTAAAAACATTAATGGGCAAAAAATATGCCTACAGCTTTTTACATGCTGTTTTATATAAAGGGATAAATTTTTATATATATATTAAATATATATAAATATTATTAAAATATAAATATATAATTTTGTGTGTTATATTTTGGGTATATAATTACTAAAACATTAAAAAAAGAGACACAAAAGGATCACACAAAATATAACCTTTGGTTTCCCCTCCACAACAGTCCCCCCCCCTTTAACTTTTTTGGGGCTCATTTTTTAAACTTTCCCCATCCTCTTTCCCCCATTTTAAACTTTTTAGGAATACCTCGCCCCGACAAGGGGGGCCCCCCGGGCCCCTGGGACGCCCTAGCTCACCCTACAAACCTCTATGGGCTAATTCCTATTGATGGACGTGCGTGTTAGCGAGAAGGAGTAGATGAACTTTCCGGAGCACTTACTAACGTCAATGGGTCTCTCATGGAATAGTGTCTTTAATGTCCCATCATCATTGTGTCAGGCTATGGACGCAGCTGAAGGGTTTGATAGTGTCGGCTCAAGGTCATCATAGAGGCATGCCGTGGACAACATGTTTCATCATAATGGGAGTAGTCTGGTCCACATTTTTTAACAAATAGTTTCCACAAACAAGGGAGACACAACAGACAATTAGAGCAGATATTAGCAACACAATCAATATAGCCAATACCTATCTTGGCAAGCATTCCTGCCAACTCCTTAAACCATGAAGTAAACCACTGTTCCCTGGTTGATCAATGCCTGAGTTACGCCTTTAATTCTCTGAGAGATCATCTAGCTTTCTAATGGCCACAGTGACCTTCCCGTTCGGTCCAGTATTATCTGGGATAAAAGTACCGCATGATTTAATTGCCTGTAGACAGTGCTTAACGGTAGCGAGAGATTCAAACACAGTGGGCCACTTGGTCCTTGCCTATATACTCACAGGACCCCCTTGGGCCACTTAGCATCGATATACACATGGGGGTCGAAAGCAGCCCCTTTGGGAGAGTTTCTCTTCTCTATTTCATGGCTCTCCACGTGTCACTATCCTTCTGACTCCCTCACACAATAAATGTGCTCCCGAGGACAAAAAAGCCTGCCATCAGTCTCCTGGAGGACTTCAATAGCTAGCGTTAGTGGCATGCTATCACCTGATACTCCCTGTTCCACGACAGGTTCCAGTCCCTTTATATCAACCTCAATCCTAGTAATTAGGGGATTCCCTTTTTGTCCTTTCCTCTTTATGGAGTCTGTGGTCTATACCCCAGTCTTCCCCTGTTGTTCCAACCCACAGACACCCCAGTAATTAGCAAAAGGGTCCCCAGTACTCCTCCGTCACACACCAATATATGCATGGTTCGACCAAGAGTTAAGAAACATAACAACTTAACAACATAAACGCAACATCTCCTCATCTCTTGGGGGCTGTAGCATCTTGCAGTGTGAAGCTTGGAACCATTTAGCTTTCCTTCCACCCTTGACAGGTGTGCGTGGTCAGCAGGACTTGGTACGGCCCCATCAAACTTCAGCTCTAGGGTATTTACCACAAACTTCTTCACGTAGACCCAGTCACTCAGTCTGTCCGCTTATGACGTCAATGTCTGAAGTGCTGGATCTGGAATGGAAAACACTAGAATACATTAGCAACAACTCTTTACCAAGTGCAGTGCACTAAGAGGTCAAGCAACGATTTGTTGTAGCTACAACTGTTTGAGGAAATATGGTCACCTAGCCTTGTGGAACTGCTAACAGATCTCATAGGCAAGAGAGCTAACTATCCCCGGGCCGTGTGCCTGACTCTAACCTATATCAATACCTGATCTGGCAAGCAATCCCCTGCCATCAATTCCCTGCCAATCTTGATCACACGACGATTTCTACAAACAAATACAGCGGGGGCCAATTGTTTATCATATTAAAATGACAAAATATATACCTACAGTCTTTATGTATACATGCTGTATTCTATTCTATAGTATGTTTGCCTATTAAATATATATATATATGTATATATATATATATATATATATATATATTATATATATATAAATATATATATATATATATATATATAAATAGATAATGTGAGGTATATACTAACGTTATACTTTTAAAATAGAGACACAAAGGATCACACATCCACAACACTGTCACTTAATCAGGGAAAGACTTTTTAATTGAATTTGAGATTGTTTTCTCGTGACACATTATAATTTAAGTTAACAATTATTTTTTTGTCGAAACAATCCATGTTATATTGAGAAAAATAAGACAAAAGTATTAGTGAAAATTTGACATTTTCAAAGTTTAAAAATTTCTGCATGTGAGACAGTCATACCCAACAAGTTAGTAAATAACGAACATAAGTCTACTTAATGTTGGTATAATTTTTTTAAACAATCTCATATTTACTTAGGACTTAGGGGGCTCTTAACTTTTGTAGCAAATTTTAACATTTTCAAGAAAATTTGTAGCACTGAGGACCAGTTCAGTTCTGATGTGGTTTTGTTAGAAAAACCCAATAAATAATTCCATCTAAGAAACTGAACCCCTTAAAAGTATCCAGAAACCACACTTTTTTAACCCTTTATTTTTACAAAGAAATTAAAGCAAAAAGGGAGGTGACAATTCAAAATTTCACTTTTCTTACAGATTTTTAATTTTTATCCATTATTCACTGGAACACAGAAGATGTTAACAGGGAAATACAACTCAATATTGATTCCCCAGTTTCTGCCATTTTTAGCAATATCCCACATGTAGGACTAGTGCGCTATTTGGCTCAACCACAGGCCTCAGAGTAGGAGGAGCCCTTACCGGACTTCGGGGTTTCATTTTCATTAATATATATTTTAGGCACCATTCCAGGTTTGCTGACACCCTATGATGCTATAAATTAATAAACTTAATAATCTCTACTAAAAAGACATAATTTGGAAAACTACACCCCTTAAGGAATATATCCAGAGGTGCAGTAGTTTATATCAACCCCACAGGTGTTAGACAATATTTTTTAACATTAGGCAGTGAAAATAACAAATTTTATTTTTTTCCAATTATTTGCAGTTTCAAATGAAAATGTTTAATTTTTTACAGCATCCTGGAAAATATGCACCACAAAATTGATTATACTATTTCTTCCAAGTTTGGCAATACCTTATTTGTGGGTGTAAACTGCTGTTTGGACACTTGGCAGGGCGTACAAGGAAGGCAGATTTTGGTGGGTGCAATGTTGCATTTGCAAAGCCCACAAAGTATCAAAATAGGGGAAGCCTTCCAGAACTCATCCCATCTTTGATTCAACACCCTTCAGGGATCTCATCTTTGGGTGCACAGGTGTTTTAGCTTAGGGCCTTGAAAATAAAATTAAAAAAAAAAATCTGATTTTTTTGGGTTTCATTTTTACAGCATTCACCGTGCGGTATAAGTGACAGGATTAATTTACTATGGGGGGTTGGTACAATTGCAATTATATACATTTTATACAGTTTTTTATGGTTTGCTACTGTCAGGAAAAGAGCCGTCCCTGCCCTGTCATGGGGCACCGGCCTACGTGCTGATTGGTACGACGGCCTGACTTGGAGTGTAATCTGTGACGTTGCGCTGCCTCCCTAGGGTACACAAGGTTCATCAAGAAAACTGTTTCACTGTAAACCCCTGGTCCACACGGCACAGGGAGACTTCCGGGAGGCGAGAGAACACACTCCCGCCATCAACCCTCATGCTCACCAGTTTCAAGTTTAGTTACAAGACCGGTCCGTTACCGACTATAACACAAACGGCCTAGGAACCACCATGGGGGATACTATATTTTCCTAGACCAAGTAGCTAGGCGTGTTGAGGCCGATGATCATAGACAGATTAACATCAGATTAAAAGTTTTATTTAAAGATTTAATTAACCTTGGAGGGCACAGCTATAAACAAATATATACACAAAAATGATAATAATAATACATTAATAGTCAAGGTCAAATATAAGGTATGGGTTACAGACAAAGGTAAAAGTAAAATTTGTCCAGTATACCCTATATGGTTTCTCGTGCTCGTACAGCTTTGGGGGGTGCTTATGTGTCCTCGTCGATCTGTGTGTGGATGCTCCAGGAAACGCTCTTAGGTACCCCCCCTCGCTGGATCAATTACTGTCATCACCTGGGCTCATGCTTAAACTTAATGGGACACCACGTGGCCAAGCCCCCAACACGCCCCCATAGGTGGACACAGCACAACCCCTGGGATGGTCAATAAAACTCCTTCCCGACTCTGGCCATTATTTTGGGTCAATTTCTGACTGAAAAAACCAAAATTGATGAGCCATAACAACTGGTCACGTCATTTGGCGCAGGGACCTGAGCTGGTGGCATCATCAGAACGCTGGCTGGACCTACACCTAAGCCCACAGGCCCAGTGCCACCCTACTAAGTCCAGTTCACGAGATTATCCTCAGTCCCCATGCACCCTAAAACCGGGAGGGTAGCAGCAGCTGAGCAGGAAAGATTCAGCTTTAAAATTTTAAATCAGGGTATACCATGGATCCACGATTCTCTGAAATCAAAAATCTTTATAAAAGATCGGTTCCACTGCGGCTCGGGTAGATTTCATTCAGACCTTTGTTCTGGGGTTAAAGAGAGCACAAGTTTGTCTTAGGTGCCAATCAAAGAGAATGAGGGTTCTTTTGATAGGGTCAACCTCTCCTGTTGTGCTAGCTTCCTATAAAGGGCATTTACAATGATTCCTGAGCTGGGCTTATTAAACGTATAGAATTAGAGCTTTCCTGTGGCCTGGTGGGCCATCTGTGAGATCTGACTAGTTATGAAGATTGGAGAGATGACTGTCGTATGAGTGAAAAATATTCCTCACATTCTAACATTTTACACAATAGAAATGCGTTTGATATAAATAATCGCATTTTTTATGTTGTCATAAGTCTCATAGCCATGAAACTTTTTATTTCTGTAAACATAGTTGATTAAAGGCTTGTTTTTTTGTGGGATGAGTTTATGTTTATCCTTGGTGGCCATTTGGGTTTTTAATAATGACACTTTAAACTTCCTTATTCATTCAAGGTTTTTGGAGGCAGAATGAACAAAATACATTGCTTTTTATTTCTATTTTTTACAGCGGTAACTGTGTGGTATAAATAACATGCTATCTTTACTCAGCATGACGATCCAAATACAGCAATACACAATTTGTAATTTTTTTTTTTTATACATTTTACATGCTTTTTTTCACAATAAATACAATGTTATTAGAAAAAAAACAACTTTTTGCATCGCTATAGACTGAGAACCAAACTTTTTTTATTTTCCGTTACAGAGCTGTGTATGTGGTCTTATTTTCCTCATTCTTGTATTGACATTTAGTTATGGTAACTATTTATTGGGGGATACATGACATTTTGATTGTCTTTGAATCTGTTATTTTTTGGAAGGCAGGGTGAAGAAAATACATCAATCCTGGTAGTGTTTTTATTTTTATTTTTTACAGCGCTCACCATGTAGTGTTCATGACAGGTTAGTTTTACTCTGCTGGATGATACAATTGTGGCAATACCCAATTTATATTGTTTTTTAATGTCATAGCAGGTTTTTTTTTTTTAAAAACAAACATGTTTTTATTGTGTAAAACAATATTTATGCATTGCTTTCTTCTGATAACTTCTGATAACTTTTTTATTTTTCAAGGACAAATGAGCATTTTCATTGGTACCATTTTGCATTTATATGACTTTTTGATCTTCTATATCCATTATGATGTGTAGTGGGATAAAGTCAAAAATTACAACTAACTCTGTCATTTTTTTTATTATTTATTTTATGTCCCGTTCACCATACATGTAAAATAACATGACAGATTTATAGGACAGGTCGTTTACGCAACGGTCGACGATAGCATATTTAGGCACTTTTTATTTATTTTGATATAGTTTTTTAGGGTGTGATTGATACATTGAGATAATAAGGGAAAAAGGGCGGTGTGATGTGTCATAAATTATATTATATTATTAGATATAAATAACAACATTTTAACTTATTTATTTATTAATTATTAGGTTCACTTGTTACACTATTGTGACTAAACCAGGTGTTCAATCATTAGATCAATGGTATAAACAATAAATCCCGGAAAAAAACTAAGAATTAATCCTGCCAATCATCCTGTTAGATTCCGCCCCTGGGCAGAGCCTTGCAGGATAACATCACAGACAACCCGGAGATCATTGTCTGACCTCCGAATGGCCATGGCAGCTGGAGTTCTGATAGTGGACAGAGGGAGCTTTCTCCCGCTGTCATAATTCCTTAGCTGCTGCGATCACTATTCGCGGCAGCTAAGTGGCTAAACCGCCACTCCTGACGTGTAGGATCCTGACTGTCAATCACAGCTGTTCTCCCTCAGCTTTCCTGGATGTCATGGTGCATTGAAGTGCTTTGCACCAGGACATACAGGAACATCATGGTGCATTAAAGGCATAATGTAAAAAGGTTGCCAGGAAGTAGTAGAATGGGCATACAGAGACCTCAATGGCACTGTAACAAAAAAGTCCATATATAAAGTCTCTCTGAAGTTCCTAACTGTAGCACTAAGAAAGTAGTAACTGAAAGCAGTTATATGAACATGCATATGAACATGAATCGTGAGATACATAGCTTTCTTGCAAGGCAGTAGTTGACCTTTTCGACCAAGCATAAGGCAGAATGTTGTATAGTCGTGGAACAATGCAACATATTGTTGTAAATGTAGATCAATTCCTTCAACAAACTAGGTCACTCTTCCTTGTGATCGACACATGAGCAACGGTTTTAGCTATTAGATCTTTAACTGGCACAACCACACCAAACTTGGAGTAATAGTCCACAATGGTGAGGATATATGTGTATCCAGAACTAGGGATGAGCAATATTATCAACAAAAGTTGAAATTGGCATGGTTTTTAGGCTTATCGGAAATTTCTGATCACGTGATAGTTTAGGTGACAATCTTATAGATAATCTTTTACTATCGTGCCATTTTCAGCGTTTCCTGGAATTTGTACAACGTCATGACTGGGCGGTGTATGGATCTCGTGACCTCATTTTATCTATGCAACTGCAGTTCCTGTTCAGCTCATTCTCTGTCTATGTCACTTCACAGCAGGACGTCTCTGTGTTTAAAGCAATAGCTGTTTCTTAACAGCTCTGAGAGATAGTCTCTTCTAATACACAAAACCATCTACCTAGCTGTATCTTAGAATAGAGTTAGATTAGATAATTTCACTTCTTATTTAGTTAGAGAAAGTTTAAAAGATGTCTATTGGTGTGTCCAGCCACAGGGGTGTGGGAGGGGGGCGCCACAGGAGGAGAGGCTTTGGAAAGGAAGGGTGATATTTTGTAGCCCAGTGTATTCTGTGACCTTGAATTGAAAAAGCAATTTTTTTACCACTTTTTTTGCCCAGCAGACCTCTGATAGGAGGTGAAATTGTCCCTTTTGTTTTTTTCCAGTTTTTATTGCAACTCACGCATGTCAGTGTTCCCAAAACGGCATAACTCATCCCTTTAACTTTTAAATAGTTTTATTGAATTCCGTGCGTCTGTTTGGCGCAAAGAGCTTACTTGTACGCAAATTGCGTTATACATATTTCCTAGTAAATTGCGCCTGTTGTCAGTGGTGCGAAGAAAATATAATCCATATAACATATTAATCCATATAACATTTAAATACTATTATTGCAGTCCATGCGTCAATGTCCAGTTCAACTAAAATGGTGGTTCAAAGATTACTTTCTTCCGACACTTTTTAATCTTTTAATTTGAGGTTCTCTCAAGGGCATCTTTGCTGGTTTTAGGGTATGCCGCTGTAAAAGAAACCAATAGTAAAGGTCTTATTGACAAAAAGCTAATTTGCCGCGCTTCAAGGTCATCAAAACAAAGAGCGGTTACTGGGTGACCACCCTCCTTGATCCACGTTCCAAATCAAAAGTGAGCAATTTCCTTCAACCCACTTGACAATAGAATGCAGGAATTTGACACCGGCCTCCAATAGAGACATCTGTTGCGTCAGCTTCACGTTCTAATGTCACGGTGGTACAACGTCAGCAATATGCCAGTAGTAGAATGGCAAGTAGCCGTAGCAGCAACAGCAGAAGCAAAATTGGATTATTTTTTTTTTAAATAGTCAATTTCTTATTGGGAATGTGTCTATAATTGCATTTTTTTTGTTGGTTTTGGGGTCAGGCTACTTTAAAATGGATGCCAGGGGAAGCAATTGGGTAGTATTCCTGCCAGGGGCCGGAATGAAAAAGGTGCCCGGTGATATGTTAAAAATAGGAAGTAGTAATGGGTGGGCACCCCATTTGATTTAAGTGCATGTGGCCGTGTCTCTCGCTGCACCAGCTGTAACTGAGTCCCTGCCAGCTGAACCTCCGCGTTCCCCGTTGGGATGTTCTTGCTGCCACCAGCACCGCATATATGACAAGTTGTTGGTCCCTGGTGCAAAACGTGCTAGCAGTTCCCATGTGCCATTTCCAATAGCGCTGTCTTGTTTGTGTGAAAGGGTCCCCGTAGCTGCTGCTACCACTGTACGTGCTGTGGCTATGCCGTCCTCATGTTTTCTGTTAGCCGTTGAACATAATAAATTATTTTAGCCTATGAATTGTTTTCTGTGACTTTTATAGCCTAATTGTCTTGCTTAAGATGTAGCACATATCCAGTTTACTGTTTTGGATGTTAATTACAGCTTCTCCTCCCCTGTTTGTGTTAGAATGAAGGTGTTGTTGCTCTCCCATAGACTTTAATGGTCATTGGCGATTATCGACTATCGGCATGATAATTTCAAAAATCTGTTATCTATAAGATGATGATTGTCAACATAATCGCTCATCACTGTACAGAACGTGTTGGTTCCAGCTTCAAGTGATCCATTGCAATTCATTTCACCTGGTTTCTTGGACTGGATTGGATGTATAGGGGCCTTTTGATCACGACATGCATCTTTGCTGATGTTATAAGCAGGAAATTCTCTGCATCAATTCTCAAAATCACCCTGCATGCAAATCCAATAGAATCTTCAGCAGATGGTGCTTTCAGTTTTCTGTACTCCGAAGTGAACAGATCGATCATAGTATGCCTTACGAATGACTTGTGCATCTCTTCTGGGAATGAGGATCTGATGGAGCCTATTCCCTAAACAGGATCAAGTGTATTTCTCATCAGAAAGCCTTTAAAAATAAACAGATGTCTTCTCTGTTTCCACAGACTTGGTCTAGATGTGCTTGTCGTAATCTGGTAGGGCTTCTTCCACTTGATAGAAAGTCTTGGATCTCCCAAAGAAGTCTTGGATTTCCTCTTGAAAAGTTTTGCATACTGAAAACTCTTGGAGAGGATCAAGATATAAACTAGCAGGAGAAGTTTCCTCATGACGCTAGCAGTGATAGTGTTCCGTTGAGCAAAGCAAGAATAGAATGGTGGCATCTCTACTTCTTCCCATTCATCTTCTTGAGCTGGCTCTTCCCCAATAGGTAGTCAGTATAACCCATCTGCATTGACACTGGTACTTCACAGTAAATTGGTAGTTAGCAAATCTTGAGGCCCATCTCTGTTCACGAGCTCCCAGAAGTGCAGTGTTAAGTTGGGGTAAGGGATTGTTGTCCATGTAGACTGAAAAAGAAGTGGCTGCAAATAATCTTTACACTTTTCTGTTACTGCCCAGACAAGAGCGAGAAGTTCCAGATTGAATGAACTGGAGTTGGTATCATAACGCTCAGCTCCTCTGAGGCTTCTACTGGCAAAGGCAATCACTTGTTCTTTGTTGTCTTGAACCTGGGAGAGAATAGCACCCAGACTTTAATTGTTGTCATCTGTTTATAGCTGGAATAACTGACTGTAATCTGGGTAGCCCAGAATGGGTGGTTGAGTCAGTAGAGCCTTCAACTTCTGGAATGTGTTTTCATGGGGTTCAGTCCAGTCGACAGAAAATCCATGGTTGTACTGCCCTTTAGGGCATGCTCCAATGCCAAACAAAACTACATTTACCCAATAAAATAAATATTTCTTTATTGAAAGTAAAGTAACCAAAAAAGAAAAATAAACAATAGTGGTGAAAAAAAGTCCCAAAAAGTGTTTAAGTAAGGATACCCCAAAATCAAAATAACTCAACAAAAAAGAGGATAAAAAAAATGGTACAATGATTTAGAGTTATATTAAAAAAAATTTTAAAAATGCCCCAACAAGGTAACATAAATAAAAATTTAAAAAATCAAAACCAATGTGTCAAAAATTCCAAATTCATAATAAAGCCTTAATAAGGGGAAATACAGCCCCAAATGCCGCTGAAAAGACCCCAACGAACTTTCGCAGGGGCTGAGAAGGTACCTGGGTACCCCTTCGGGGCCCACCTAGTAGGGCTTTGGCTTAAACTCCCGGGCCCGGAATGGGGTCGGTTTTGGATAAATTTTTCTAGCATTCAAGATTTATGATGACCCCAAACATTGCAAAAACCCCACCTGCTACCCACCCAGAAAGGTCGTGCTATGGGGTTTTAATTGCCCCAAATTCCCCGCCAATGCAGTTGGGTTTTTGGTGGCCTGACCAACTCCCAAAACTCTCTTCAGACAAGGGCTGTTGAGGCAGTAAAAATGCGATGGAAGCCCCCTTTATCCAGAGACTTTAGGCGATTTTAGACTTTGGCTATAGCCATTGACGAAGGTTAAGAGAGAGCCCGGGGGGGAAAAGGCTGGGGGGCCCCCCCCCTGGACAGTTCGGTCGATTCCTGCCCAAAACTTTTCTGTCATTTCTGTACAACCCCTCTTCCCTACCTTCCCCTTTCTCCCACTTGGGGTTCGGAGGGGAACCCATTTTTGGGGCTCTACTCGGGGCTATAGAAGGAAAGCATCGGGTGGAAAATGCCTTGTGTTTTTAATGCAGAGAGTCCGGCCATGTCCTGAGAAGCTTCCCGACCAGGCCTAGGTCTCCATATCAGATCAACAAACGCCTGAAGAACACCTGAGTTGGTTAAATGGGGGGACTCATGTGGTGGCCATTTGAAAACTGTACGTTTTTTGTGTTTTATAAATGATAATCAAACCCTTCCCGACTTTGTTTTAACTTCCAACGTCTTTTATTTAGAATGCTCGGACACTCTTCCGCCCCCATCGGCCCCTAGACAGACCCCCATTCCCGGGGGAAAGTTGCCTAAAGGTCATATTTTAAAAGGGTGGGCCAATTTCTAAAAAAAATTTGGTTCTTTACTTCGCCCCAAAATTCCCCACAAAAATAAAATTTTTCCGAATTTCTTCGGGGGCGAATCGCGTTAAAAAAAAGCTATTTTTCCCGGCTGGGACAGAGCCGCAAAAGGGTCTGTAAAAACGTGTGCCATGCTTAAATATGCAGAAAGGGGGCTTGGGTTTTGGGTCTTCATAAAATGTTGTGTTTTAGTATGACACGCACATTACTGCCGCCGCTCTTAGAATCGCTTTACTCAAAATATTCCCTGGGCACTTAAAGGGGAAAACTGACCCCCAAAAAACTGAAAGGGGGGAAAGTACCTGAAAAAAGTCTGGCACGACAGCTTGGGAAAAAAAAAAACTGGGGCTCAGGTGGCAACACAGTGACAGATGTAGGTGACCGTTTGGGGACCACACAGCAAGAGGGCAGAGAGTGGCACAAAAGACATTCCGGGGGGGCAAAAACAGGGGAAACCAAAGAGTGGCACAGTTGGGCACAGGTTGGGGGTTTTGGGCGGCCCCAAAAAACCGGCCCCCCCCGAAACACATGAGGTCAGAGAGTAGGCCCCAATAAAATTAAAAGGAGTGCAAAAACAAAAAATAAAATTTTTGGGAAAAGAGTTGGCACCCAAAGCAAGAAAAAAAGGAGTAAAGGGGGCAGCACATGGGGGTCCAACAGGGGGCCCCAATGACAAATTTTGGAGGAGGCAAAAAAAGGGGTTTGGCCCCAGAAATTTGGGAAAAATGAAAACAGGTGGGAGGAAAAAGGCGGCACAGCATGAGGTCCGAAAGTGGCACAATTGGGCATTTTTGGAGGTGGGAAAAAGTTAAATAAAGGGGCCCCAGAGTGGCAAAAACGACAGAGAGGGGGAGATGAACGTTGGGGAGCAACATGAGGTTCCCTACATGGCACAAGGAACCCTTCTGGGGGTGCAAAAACAGGAGAAGGGGGCCCCAGATTTCACAAGGGCCCCAGTGTGGAGGTGACGCCCGCAGTCACAGCAGCAGCATGAGGGTCAACAGTGGCACCAAAGACCTCTGGGGGGTTTTCAAAAAAGGAGTAGACCCAAGTGGGACAAGGAAAACAAAAGGGGAAAAGGGAACGGCAGCCCCAGCAAGGGGGTCAAGGTGGCACCCAAAAAAAATTCTGGGAGGTGGCCAAAAAAAGTAGTAGCCACCCGAGTTTTCACAAAGAAAAGGGGATTTGGGGGGAAGGGGAAGCACATGGTTCCCCAAAAAAAATGGCACAATGACATTTTGGAGGTTTTCAAAAACTTGGGGTTTTGCCACAGAGTGGGACAATGACAGAGAGTTGGGGGGACGGCGGCAGCAGCATAAAGGGCGACAGTGGGACAATGACAATTCTTTGGAAAGGGGCAAAAACTGTAGTAGGCCCCAGAGGGCACAATGGGCACAGTGTGGGGTAACGACAAACACAGCAAGAGGTCAAGAGTGGGACAATGAAAATTTTGGAAGGGGGAAAACAGTATTTGGCCACAGATGCACAAAAGACAGAGAGTGGGAAAAGTTTACGGGGGCAGCAGCATGAGTCGACAGGGCAAAAATGACCTTCTGGGGGGTGGGAAAAACTGGGTAAGCCAAAGAGTGGCACAATTTACACAGGGGGAGGTCACGCAGCAGCAGCAGAGGTCAACAGTGGGACAATTAAAATTCTTTAGGTGGCGAAACGTATAGGCCCCCCCGAGTGGGACAATACAGAGAGTGGAGGGGACCCGGGGGGCAGCAGGGATGAGGTCAGACAAAGGGGACAATTAAAATTCTGAAGGGTGGCAAAAATAGAAAAGGCCACAGAGTGGCACCCAAAAAACAGAGAGTGGAGGTGATGGTTTTACCCCCCGCATAAGGTTTAAACAGGGGGGACAATGACAATTTTTGGGGGGGGAAAAACTGGGGTAGGGAAAAAGAGTTTGCACAATACAGAGAAAGAAGGTGACGGCAGCAGGGGGCAACAGCATGGGGCAGAGGGGTGGCACAAAAACACCAGGGTGGAAAATCACCACAGCGCCGCAGCATGAGGTCCCTAAAATTTGGGACAAAGAAAAGAGTGTGGGGTGGGTGGGCAAAACCCGTCCCCGGCAAAGTGGTTGGTGGGAGTTGGGAAACGTCGGGAGATGTTTGGATCAGGGGGGTGGCGGCCCTCAGAATAGTGGCTAAGGCAGGTATTTTTAAAACCCCAAATTCATTTCCCCCACAGTTTTTTGGGGGAGGGGTCATGGGTGATGTAGTCGACGCCCCCCCCAAGGCATTGGGGTGTGGAAATCCTTGCCGAATATCGCCTGATTCAAATTAAAAAAGGGGCCCGTAAATTCCCCATTTCTCGGGTCAAGCGGGTTCCCTTGGGGAAAAGATGGCCCCCCCGCACTGAACACCCCTCTGATGCCCCCACTACTGGGCCGGGGGGGACCGCTTCTCCCCCTGCAAAAAATTTCAAGTTACGGGCCCCAAAAATCCAGTTTGGGCTGGGCCCCCGTAGCCCCGCGGATTTTTTTTCTAACGGGTTTAGAGTGCTTTAGTCCAAATTTGGGCCCCCACCTGTTGGTTCAGGGTTCCCGCTCCCAATTTTCCCCGGGTGGCCCCGCCCCGCTGTCGACTGCCCTCCCACTAAGGGAGGTTTGGAAGGAAAAACTGCTCAAAAGTGAAATCCAGAAAAAATTAGGTTTGCCCCCGGGGTGTTTGGGGTTGGGGTATTGCTCCTACCCCCTCCCCTTCCCCTAGCACCGCGGGGAAGGTATTTCGTGGAAATTGGGGAAGAACCCCCCCGTTTTTTAAACCTGTCAAAAAAGGAGGGGCAAAGCCGCACCAAAGGCAGGGCCAAATGACTACGGAAAAAAAGGGTTTCCCTATAGTTTTTGGGGGTTTTTCCTCCCTCTCATAAGCTGGGAAAAAGGCCCCCCAATTTTGGGAAAAAAAACGAGGGTCCAATAGGGGGGAGAGGGCAGAAGTTCATTTCCCCCTGCCGGATGCTGACTATTCGGCTGTCACTACCAGGCAAATCCCCCATGCTGCGGGCCATCTTTACAAGTACCCCGAGGGGGTCCCTCCCCCCCATCTCCCCCCTGTATACTGCCACGGGGCTTGCGGGTCCCTCTGCCCGTCTTCCCCCATCTCCATCTCCTCCCCACTGCTCCTGCCCCCTCCCCCTCTTGTCACCCGGGGGGAAAAAATTTACTCATTTCACCAGACAACTTTTGCTCCAATGTCCCCCCTCCTCCCCCTCCAAAATTTTTAGTCCCCCCCGGGGCCCATGTGGGCCCCGAGATTTAGTCCCCCACGTCCCCCATCCCCTGCCCCAAACAAAATTTTTCAGCATCTTTCCCGGACCTGAAAAACGTTGAAAGACGTTTTTCACCCGTATTTTCCCGTCCAAATGACAAATTTTTAACCCTGGCCCCTCGCAAAAGCCTCAAAAAACGGCAGGTTTTCACGCATGAGCATCCACCGCTGACAACAACGTTTCACAGGGGGGTTAAATCCTGTCCGCCTGGGTCAAACAAAAAATCGTTAATGGCCTTTCTCTGTTCATACAGTCGGGCCCCAATTTTGTGCAAAGGGTGGAATTCCAAAGGGTGGAAACATCGCATACAGAGTTTGTTGGGGGGAGGGGGGTTTTGCCCGCTGAAAATTTGAGGGGAGTTTTTCCCGGTTTGTAGGAATGGAAAGCCCGTGCCCTTTCACAGTTTCCTGGCCAAAATTTTAAATTTCGAAGATTGTTGGAAGACTTCAGGGAAACCTTTTTCACAACCAATTGGAACACAAGCGCCATGCCCCGGGGCCCTGGAAACCCTCCCTCCTCGGTGGGAGCGAGGGAAAACCATGTTTTTTCCCATTTTTCCCCTCACCATTTTTTTCCGATTTGCAGTTGCGCGGAGAAAAACCCCCCAACAAAAATCTTGCTGCATGAAGCTGACAAATTTCCCCCCAATTTTGTTACTTCGTTGGCCGAGGTCAAAAACCGGTGTAAACGCGTGACACCCGGGGTGTGGCCCTACAAAATGGGAAAGATAGAGCCCTTTCTTTTGGGGGCTGGAAAAGGGGGTGGTGGATGAGGAAGGGGGAAAATTGGCCAGTAGCCGCATTAAGACAAACGGGGGGAGGAAAAAAGCCCCCGGACCCCCCTTTCCAAAAATTTTTTGGGTGGGGCCCGGGCAGGAAAACCCCAATTATCAAAACCCCCCGGGTCCGTTTAAAGGACCCGTACGGCACTGCCCCCCATTTTCAGCTCCCGACTTACCGCGCTGGGCCCGGGGCCCTTGGAAACCCAAAACCCAAAAACTCAAGGACTGGCCCACCTTCTTTTCTACAAATTAATAATGCTGGAAATCGGGGCCCTTTTTTTGGGGAAAAAAATTTACGGCTTTGGGAAATCCCCCATCCCCGGTCGGCACAAGCCCCTTTAAAATTTACCCGAACGGTTTAAAATCCAAACCCTTTGGAAAGGGGGGGCGCGCAAAAATTTCTAAAGAAACAAAAGAACTAGCAAAATTTTTTATTTCCCAAAAAGCTAAAAAGTTAAAAACCCCTTGACCACCTGTAAATGGGAAAAAAAAAAATAATAATTTGGAAAAAGGGAAAAGGGATTGGTCCTAAAACAATTTCCCTTTTTTTCGGGAAAAATTAAAAAAAAAATACCAAAAAACCCCCCAAACCACCCAAAACCTATAATAAGGGGAATTTTCCCCGACAGAAGAAATTTTTTACCATACCCTTTAAAAAATCTTGTTATACCCTTTCTTGGGTTGTAGGAAAATACAGGGTTTGTCCCCCCGAAAAGGGGGCTTCCCGTCTATAATACGGCCTAAAAAAAGGGGACCCTAAAAAAAGGATAGTCCCAAACGGATCCCATCATTTAGCCTTTAATTTTAAAAATTGGGGCCTGCCCCACAAGGTTTTTAACCATTCATCAAAAAATTAAAATTGGGTTTTTCCCTTGGGGACCATTGGAGAAAAAATAAAAAGACAAAAAAAATTAAAAAACCCCAAAAAGGAATAAACCAAAAAATATCAGGGAAGGGAAAAAATTTGCCCATGGGGAGGGAATAACCCGTAACGCCCCCACGGTGGGATATAAGGCTCTAGCAAAATAAACATTTTTTAACATACCCGAAATCAGGTATTTCTCCATTAAAAAAAAGCACCAAAAAAAAAAAAAAAAAAAAAGAGAAGAGAAGAAGGTTTCCCCTTCTCCACTTTCTACAGATTAAAACACCACAAAAGGAGGGAAAGGACATGAATTTTTTTAAAACTTACATTTTTAGGGTTTAGAAAGGAGGGCCCTCTCCCCCCGTGCGGCAGCGGGAGCATCGCTTTTCGGTGTGGAGACCCGAGGACTCAAAGCACACAGAGTTTTTTTTGGCCCCGCGAAACAAAGCGGCGCCTCTGTGACTTCCCTGGGAGTGCTTTCCCCCCGTGTAACAAAAAGCCCGGTTTAAATTTAAATTTGGGAAAAAAAACTTTGCAATAAAAAATAAAAGAGAACGTTCTTAACTAGGCATCCCACAAGATATGTTACAGGATGTTAGACTCCTGTTTGGCTTGGCAGACATCCCGCAAAATTATGTGGGGAAAGGGCCCCAATTTCAAATTTTTAAAGGGGAAAAAAACAAAAAGCAAGCCTCCAATCAATGATGTTTCCTGTGTGGATGTTTTCCAAGGCTGGCCGAAAAAACTTGCGGATATACAGGGGTCAAATTGGGGAAAAAAATCTGAAATCAGAACTCTCATTGCAAAATCTGTCCCAAAAATCCCGGGGATTATTGGGATTAAAAAACCCTCAATAAGGGGGGCAAAAAATCCCTTTTTTTTGGATCCTCAAAAATATCACGATATGTGCACTTAAAAAATCCTTTTTCTGATAAAAATTGTTATGCACGTTTGTTTATCAACCCAACAAAATTAATTCCCCCAACAAACTTAAAACCCCACCCAAAATCAGGGCCCAAAAATGAGGAACTTCATAGACCATAGGAATTTTAATTTTCCTTAAACCCTTGTACAAACCCCGAGTAGCTACATTTTTGCCTTTCCCCAAAAATTTACAAGGGGGTTTTTTTCCCCCAACGTTCGCCCAATAGTTTTTTTGGGAATAAAAACCCCTTTTCCAAAATTAGGCGTCTAAGTAAAATAAGATCCCGGCAATCCTTTTTGGAAGCCCCTGCCGTCATTTTACAGGGGGCACCCAGACCCTCCTGAAACGTAAAGGGACTCTCTATAAGGGCCGGACACATGGTTTTTCTATATTTTTTTTTTGAATCGCTTTACACCCATCCCGCATCTCTCGGTCTAGAGGCGGTCCCAAATTTTTTTTTTTTTCCACCAGGGGGGATACATTTTAGGGGGCATAAAAAATTTGTCATAGACCTTTTTCGTTTTTTCCCTCAGCAAGAACTACTTTCTATTTGATGGGGAAGCTTTCCCCCGTTTAAAGGGGGTAAAAGCCAAGGGTATGCTTTTGCACCGGGCCCAGGGGAAATCTTTTAAATTTGGGTGGGTGGAAGCAACCTTTGTTTTTTATGATTCCCCTCCTTTTCTTTTCCCGAAACTATGCCCTCTGGGGTCGGGGTTAAAATCGATTAAAGTTTTTTTTAATCTGGGTGGCTCTGAAAACCCTTTTTAAAAATTTGTATAACCCTTTTAAAAAGTAAACACTTTTTAAATTTAGATTCGGGCTTAAAAGGGTAAACACCCTGACTCAATTTCCAATTTTTTGGGGTAAAAACCAGTATTTACAAAAATCCAAGGAGGGCCACCCACCACCCCAAAATCAAGCCCCCGGCCCAAAATTTTAAATTGGGGCTGGAGAGGTTGACACCCTTTTCCCGCTTAAGAAGGAAAAAACATTGGCACATACTAAGGGTTAGAAACCCGATCTCAAAGGAAAACCAAAAAAGGGGTTTTTTTCCAAACAATTTTTTCCTACTGGGGAGGGAAAAACCTGAGGGACCACCTGGTGAATTTGCCAATTTTGGGTTTGGGCCCAAGAGAGAAATGTGGCTTTATAGACTAAAGGGCCTTTTTAATTTGGAAGCCCGTTTTTTTCGTGCCCTTTAAGGGAAAAAAAACAACTGAATTTGTTTATTTTTACGGTTCCAAAACATTCCAAAATTTTAAACATTTTAAAATTTAAAAGGAATTTTCTTTTTGTGGTTTATTTGGTGGCTTGCACCCTTTATTGAAATACAATGGCTAAAACCACAAGAAAAAGTTTTCGTCCAGAATTGGGGAACATCTGGGCCCAATGTCAAAAATCAATTCCCTTTAAATGGAGAGGTATTGACCGTATTATTTTTGTCCCAAACTAGGTAATTTTTTGGGTCAACTAATTTTTTCAGGGGAGTGTTTACTGGACATACACCCCGAAACCCAGGACCCCTGGGGCCTGAAAACCAGTTTTGACTTCAGTATTTTTTTCTAAAACATATATACTCACCTGGGGGTTTATGGGATAATACTAAAACCCTAAACATTTATCCATATTTCATTTTATGTACATCCAAAGGGATTTTTTTATAAATTGGGCTTTTTCATTTTGGGGTAGAAATATTAAATTCCCGGGCCCTTACTTTGGGGTTCAACATATGAAAAACCCTGTTCCCCCGCCATTAAAAAGTTTGCTTTTTCCTTTTTTACTCTTTGAAAAATAGCGTACAGCAAAAAATCTTCAATTTTTCTTTTAAAGCCCGGGGGTTTTTCGGAACCTTTGGCCCCCAAAGAAAATACCCGAAACCCCGCATGCGCCATTTTCCATAGACTCACCCTGCATTATTACCGCCGGTGGATCACTTAAAAACGTCCCCAGAGGCGCCGCTTTTTATAAAACCCCATAAAAAAACCCTTTTTGCTTCGATTTCCCCCGGGTCCCCAAAACCAAACCACAGCCGATGCCCGGGAACCCGCCCGCACAAAGGGGGGGGAGACGGGGTCCTTTCTCACCATAACTAATTTAATCCCAAACATCATGTTTCCCTTTCCTCCCTTTTTTGGTTTTAAAAATCTGTTTTAAGTGGGGTAATGGACCTTCTTTTTTTCTTTTGGGAGTTTTGGGGACTTTTGTAATGGAGAATAAACCCGCAAAATTTTTTGGGGATTTTAAAAAAAATTTTTATTACCCCTAAAATGCCTTAATAAACCCCCTAGGGCGTTACAGGTATTGCCCCACCAAAACTAAAAAACTCCCTTTAAAATTTTTTGGTTAAATTTCCCGTTTTTTTTCATTTTTTTTTTCCATTAATTTTTCCCAAAGGTCCCCTGAGGGAAACCCAAATTTAAAATTTTTATGGGTGGTTTTTAAACAAAGGGAGGGACAAACCAAATTTTTTAAATTTAAACCCCATAAAATGGGATCCGGGTAGACAAAATTTTAGGGGCTCCTTTCTTTTTGGCCCATATTAAAACGAAAAGCGCCCTTAACGGGGCGACAATCCTGATTCTTTCCCATTCTCAAAAAAAAAGGGGATAAAATTTTTTTCAGGGGAAGTGTAAAATTTTCTGTCTGTTCTCCCCTTTTTTTATAGGATTATTTTTCGAGTATTGGAAATTTTTTTAAAAATTATTTTTCGATTAAAAGTTATGTTTTAAAGGGCCAAATCCTTTCCTTTTTCCCAATAATTTTTTTTAAAAGGACGCAGTACCCCACAACTTGGACAGGGGCACTGGGCACTGCTTTTCCCCTTAGGGAAAAGGTTTTGGGTTCATATGTTGTCTTTTTTTGCCAAACGCCCGCTGAACGACGCTGGCCCCATGAGTAAAAAAGGGAGCAGGAGGGGATCTGGACCGGAGATGATTTTCAAAGAAAACCAGCTCCCCCCCTTTTTGCAGAGGTGGGTGGGAAACCTTGACTTGTCCTAATGGCATTCCCCTGGGCCCCTGGGGGCTGGTTTTCAGGCGGCGGCAGGAAGGACCAAACACCCTTTGAGCCACCCCTTTTTTCCCAAGGGGCCCCGGAAAAGGTGACGCTGCATGTGTTGATGCAGGACCGTGGTGCCAACGTTAGCTCCCTGGCCACGTTTTCCTTTCTACATATACCCAATTCCGGCTCCTCCGGTGTCTTAGCAAAGAACTGCCACACCGCCGAGTATCAGAATTTTTACCGCCAACCCGCTCCGCACTGAGTGACTACACCGCCGCTGCCTCTCTAGCCCCTGTGCCGCTACTTTCATGACCTGCGAAGCGGGTTTTTTTACCCCGTGGCCAGCTTGGCTCCCGACCTCCCCACTGCGGCTACCCTGCTGACTTCACGGCCAACACAACCCACTTGCGGGCCTGCACCGCTGCCTGATGCCGCAAGCTGACCCCTCTTCTCCTGACGATGATGAAGTGTGGTCGGCTACAACATCATCTATTTTGTTTCAATCGCACTGCTGTCCTCATCACTGGTCTTGGAAAGCAGAGCTGACCCCTCACAAATGACCTCCCATGCCACTCTCAACATCTATACTTTGCCGCCTACTGCAAGAACCCGGGATATTGGCCCCATTTTTCTTCGCTGGCCAAGTGGGCTGCTGACTTCCCTCCTCAAATTGTTCATCCTCGCAAATATGGCGCTAAAGCACAGACCACATAGTAGATCTCTGGCTGAGGAACCGGATGGTACAGAGGAGGGTTGAGGACAGTTGGGGCCGCTGATCCCTCCCGGCCCATGCCAACTAAGGGTTGTGTCTATCGTTCCCACCGACTCTTGGCTGGGGTTGTTAGATGTCATCTGGGAGGAAGTGGATGATCTAGTCAACCAACCAAGAACCCTTGGTTTGCTAGTCAGCACACGGCCGCTAATGACAGCGGCAGTTTGTGGCCTCATGGGAGACCCCTGCTGCGACGTCCCCTTTGTGCTGCGACCTGGGCCTGGAATGTTTGTGCCTCTGCCACTCGCAGATGAAGAGCCTGCCACCTCTCTGTCTGACATCCCTTTTGTTCTAAAATGAACAGACACTGTTGATGAAGATTCTGTAAAAATGAAAATACCACCCTGTATTTGACTCCAAATGAACCCACTAAGAAGCTTGGGTAACCCTGGATATAAATTGCGCTCTACAAATGGCAGGAAAAATTTACTTGTATGTGCCGTTTAAAAACCCTGTGTTTTTTACTGAATATAAAAGCACAAACAGGCTTAATTAACCTTCGGATATGAATTTAAATGCTACAGAATTTCTTCTGTGCGGTGAAAAAAAAAGTTTCTTTTACTGAGTACAAATGCAGAAAAATACTTAAGTTTAACCCTTGGATGTAAATTGGCGCAAAAGAATTAGCAACCAAAACCCTACGGAGCTTTTGTTAGCGTGGTTACAATGGCGTGTTTTTTACGCTACACAACAAAAGGAAAACTTGTAAATAAACCTTCGCTTGGAATTATTCTACACGAAAAATGTATTTTTTGGCGGTGAAAAAAAACGGTTTATTTTAGTCACCACAACAGCAAAACAACGCTTAAATAACCCCTGGATGTAAATTGCCAAAATAATTGAGCATCCAAAAACTACGAGCTTGTAGCATCTTACAATGGCGTGTTTTTTACCTAGACAACAAGAGGAAAACTTGTAATTAACCTTCGCTTGTAAATTTAAATGCTACAGAAAATGTATTTTTTGGCGGTAAAATAAATGTTTTCTTTTAGTCCCCCACAGCAGCAGAACAATGCTTAATTAACCCCTGGATTGTAAATTGCGCAAAAAGAATTGAGATTCCAAAAATGAATGGTATTTGTTAATTTGTAGTAAAAAAACCGCTGTTTCTTTAAATAATACAACAGGAACAGGCTTTAGATCACCCTTGGATATACAATGTGCTGTAGCAGATATCCATTAAAAAAGTATATGCCAGCTGCACTGGACACCACTGGACTTCAGATCCAATACCCCACAAAAATCAAAATAGAACGTTAAAGGAAGCAATCCTGAGACAAGCTGAGACACCCCCACAAAAATCGCTGTATAAAAAGAGTTCTTTACATCAGCCCATCCTAAGCAGCCGGGGCAGCCCTTCCCTAATCATACAGTGAGAGCGGTATGAGCTCCCAGCGTCGCGCCCGGACTTTATAGTGCGGTGACTTCACAGAATCCCGACGGTCTCTGATTGGTTTCAATCTCTGCACATGTCATGCAGGCAATGCCCTTTTTCCTCCCAGATTTCTTTTGCCCCATGTAATGCCATGTCTCGCAGCCATTTTATCAATCAAAATCACACTTCGTTCACCGAAGTACCCCAAAGTTCGACTTCGTTCCGAACCGAAGTTTTCCTAAAATTCTAAACGAATTCCACTTCGTTAGAATCAATTCGCCCATCTCTATTCATATTTTCAACTTATCTACCCCAGAACAAGAATCTATGTGTCAATATATTAATCACATACAACCATCTTTTTCGCCAGTGGGAGCTGTTTTTTTCTTTGTCGAGAAAAAAGATGGGGGTCTCCGGCCATGTATTGACTACAGGGAGCTCAATAAGATAACAATAAAAGACCAGCATCCACTTCCCCTGATCCCGGATCTTTTTAATCAGTTTGTGGGCGCCCGATGGTTTTCCAAAGTCAACCTTCGGGAGGCATACAACCTTATCCGGATCAGAGAAGGGGACAAATGGAAAACGGCCTTTAATACACCTGAAGGACACTTTGAATACCTAGTCATGCCCTTCAGTCTTTGTAATGCACCTACCATCTTCCAACGATTTGTTAATGACATCTTCAGGGACATCCTGGGTCGTTTCGTAATTGTGTACCTAGATGACATCCTCATCTTTTTCCCAGATTACGATACCCATCGAGATCATGAGAGGAAGGTCCTCTCTAGGTTGTGTCAGAACCAATTATGCGCCAAATTGTCTAAATGTCTGTTCGGAGTCCAGGAGATAGGGTTCTTGGGGTACATACTTAGCCCCAGCTCTATAAGTATGGATTCAAAAAAGGTTTCTGCCATCGCTGAGTGGGTGAGGCCTACACCTTGAAAGAGCTCCAACGTTTCTTAGGTTTTGCTAACTATTATCGCAAATTTATTAAGAAGTTTTCCTTGATTGTTAAACCCCTTACGGACCTTACTAGGAAAGGGACTGACCCTACCTTCTGGACACCAGAGGCTGAGCAAGCATTTTCTACCTTGAAAAAATATTTCTCGTCTGCACCTGTCCTGGTCCACCCAGACCCAGAACAACCTTTTGTTGTAGAGGTGGATGCATCTGTAACTGGCGTAGGAGCCGTCCTGTCCCAAGGAACGGAACCATATACCAATCTCCGACCCATTGCCTTCTTTTCCAGAAAATTCTCCACCGCAGAGGTCAACTATGATATTGGTAACCGGGAGCTGCTAGCCATAAAATGGGCTTTTGAAGAGTGGAGCACCTTCTGGAGGGGCCAGGCATAAGGTGAAATGTCTTACTGAACATAAAAAATCTGCTATATCTTGACAAGGCTAAGCGGTTAAATCCCTGCCAAGCACGATGGGCTTTATTTTTTACTAGATTCAACTTTATGGTAACCTACCATCCAGGGGCTAAAAATATTAAGTCCGACGCCTTGTCCCGAAGTTTTGGTATGACTGACATTTCTGAGGAGGAACCTGAAAATATCCTTGCTCCAGGAGTTGTCATTGCTACCCCCCACTGCAGATTTAGCTTCTGCGATTGCGAACTCACAAGGCTCGGCCCCACCCAGACTACCCCCCGGTAAACTCTTTGTTCCATGTCACCTTTGTTTGAAAATTCTGGGGGAGGTTCACTCCCCAGTCCTGTCTAGGCATCCGGTATCGCAGGCACTGTTTACCTCCTATCTCGTACCTATTGGTGGCCTTCATGGTAGTATGATGTTAAGTAATTTGTTACTACCTGTGAGACTTGATCTAGGGCGAAGGTACCCGACATCTCCTCACCGATTTATTTGTTTGTCATATACTGAGACTCCATGGTATTCCCTCCTGTATTTTGTCTGACAGAGGGGTACAGTTTGTGTCAAGGTTCTGGAGAGCATTCTGTGGTAGATTGGGCATCTCTCTGTCCTTCTCCTACGCCATCCATCCCGAAACTAATGGACAAACTGAGAGACTTAATCAGTCATTAGAACAATATCTCAGATGCTATGTTTCGGAGTACCAGGAGAAGTGGAGTGAGTTTTTGCCTATGGCTGAGTCTACCCTTAACAATCGTGAGAATTCCTCAACCATACTGTCCCCCTTTTTCTGTAATTATGGGTTTCACCCCAGATACTCCGCTACAGGTTGCGAATCTAAATTTTCCTCTGTAAAATTCGCCATTAAGCGACTGTGCACAGTCTGGGCCAGGAGTCGTGAGACTCTAGAAAAAGCCCAATCTTAACAAATTAAATACGCCAATAAGAAATGCTGACCCGGACCCGAATATATAGAGTCGGCAACAAGGTGTGGCTCTCGACGAAAAATCTCTGCCTCCGGGTTCCGTCTATGAAGTTCACCCCTCGCTTTATCGGTCCTTTTGTTTTCAACAAAATCATTAACCCTGTATATTTCAGGCTCCGCCTTCCGAGCTCACTCCGTATTCATCCGGTGTTCCACAAATCTCTGGTGAAAAAGTACAATCCTGCTGTGGTCGGTCGTCCTCCTCCTTGCCCTGTGGTCATACAAGGTGAATTAGAGTACGAAATTGAGCATATTATCAACTCTCGCAGGGTTCAGAACACTCTCCAGTATCTGGTTCACTGGAAGGGATATGGTCTGGAGGAACGGGTGTGGGTGGCGTCTAGGCACTTACATGCCCCCAGACGGGTGACAAAATTTCACCAAGCCAACAATTCCAAGCCAGGAGGATCTAAGGAGGATCCGGTGGCCCCTCATAGAAGGGGGGGGTTACTGTCTGGTACTGGTAGATTTGTTATTACTCGTGATACTGTTGCCATCAATATGGATAAATCTGATGTATAATGATCCTGTCACGTTCGCATCATCTGGCACTGGACGACGGACACGGCCGCTGCGACCATAACTGTGGCTGGGTTTTTCTTTGTGTGAACACTGTTCCTAGTCCTGGATCTTTATTGATTTCTGCCCGTCTTGTTATCCACTTGGACCGTTCGACCATGCTTTTGTGTTCTGTGTTTGTTCGTCTCTGTCTGTGTACACTTGGCTCAGTGCAGTGTCAGTCGTCTGGATGGGGCCGGCCTTTTAAGCAGTCAGGTTCCCCAAAAGGCAGGGACAGAGGCTGGGACTAGTGTCAGATCCTCACCTGTCTGTGTCTTTGTGTGCATCCCTGACTATCCCTGACAGATCCAGATAGAGGAGGGAGAACCCATCTATTGAATTTATGAAAAATGTGGTCTCACCCTACAACATCCCTGCTACAAAAACATCAAAAAGTGGGGTTATCGCCCCAACAAGGGTGGCCGCACCACCAATGGCTGTCCCTTAAAATCCCTAGTTTGACCCTACAAAACAGGTCACCAGGGTCCTAGTTTAGTAAAAAAAAAAAAAAGCAAGGGGCACCAAACTCTTAACATGTTTCCCATATAGGTACAGGTTCATCAGGGAACTTGCATTGATGCCTATATCTACATCAAATTGAAATTTCTGCAAAGACAATTTACCACTGATGTTCAGGCATGACCATAATGCAATTATCCGCCCTTATATAGTGGCTTAAACCCATCCCATAAGTAGATAATCACGCTCACCTAAATTGTAGAGTGTCTCAATAAAGAGAATGTTGAAGCAGCATTCATTTAGACAGTCCATACATGCTCCCGTTCTTCACTCTGTGAGATGACATCACAACCCACAAGTCAGTGGTGCGCCCAAATGATGTACATTGTCCGCATCATCACACCTCCCTACACATGTCTGGGTCATGAATATATACAGCACGCCCGTTCACATCACCAAAACCACATAGCACATGTCCAAAAAAGGCACCCCACAACTGACACTGCGCATGACAGATATGGGCATCCTCTTCACTCGGCGTGATTACGCATACCATACTAGCAGGCTAACATACTATACTTATCCAGTGTCACTCAGCTAGTATCTTCCACATGCAGTGTAACTGTGGGAGACCGAGAAGGTGCATTGTTCTGACATGCGTTGTGTGGGTTTGGTGATGTGAACGGGCACACACAGTGGAACTGACATGAACTGTGGAGGTCTGAATGGAGGCAGACTGCTTCAAAATCCTCTTTATTGAGACTCTTTACAGTACAGCTGAGCGTGATTACCTGATTGTTGTAGGGGTTTAAGTCACTATATAAGGACCGGTCCAATTGCATTATGACCATGCCCAGACATTAGTGGCACATTGCCTTTGCAGGAAAATCAATTTGATGTAGCTATAGGCATCAATGCAAGTTCCCTGATAAACCTGTACATATAGGGGAAATGCTTTGGACGTTTGGTGCCAGGGCCAGACTGGGACCATAAAGCAGCCCTGGCACAAAACCCCTATCAGGCCACATATAATATCTGCCACTCTGCTATAATAAACACTACTATAAACATCAGCAAGAAAGTAAAACTGGTGTGCAGAAACTCCTATTCACAGGGCTAGGGACAAGCATACAGTTGTTTCTACAATTAAGGACAAGTGTATGCTGACACTATATAAAAGCTGATATAACTTACAATACCGCTACGTAGTGGTCAAATCATCAGTGGACACCATCACATGGCAGTGAATACAACACCGATCCAACAAAAGCAAAATAACACGACACCCAGGACTCCAGGAGACGCTTCTCTGTTAGAGT
>JAODAL010017081.1:0-78816 GCA_025379985.1 Phyllomedusa bahiana
TTTTTAAAAATTTTCAAAAATTTTTTTTCACATCATTTTTGGAAAAGTCCCCGATTTCAAGCCTGAATTCTGAAAATTAGTCACGAAGGAAATAAAAAACAAGGAGTCAAAATGACTCATGAGTTTAAAGTGTTAAGGTCACTGTGGTAGAAGACAGGATAGTAAAATGGTGTGTGATTTTTTTTCTGTGGCTTTATAACCTAAGGTGTTGCCTAAGATGTAGCAATTTATCCATTTACTGTTGTGGATGTTAATTCCAGCTTTTCCAGCCCTGTTTGGGTGTAAGAATGAAGGTTTTGTTTGCTCTCCCTTTAGACTTTAATGGTCATCGCTCTAATCGACTACCGACTATCGACTATTTTGTCGATGATGGCCGACTATCGACCATCGACCGATGTCGATGGCCAATGTAATCGCTCAACACTACTTATTACATCTAATTGCAAAGTTAATTGTTTTCACTGTCCCCTTATTCTGAAGATCATTTAATGAAATGATAAAACCCCTTTAATAAAGATGATTTCATTATTAGTAAAAAAAAAAATGGGGAAGTTATTTGGTTCAATTAAAGTGTTTTACAAGCTAACTGAATCTTAAAAGTTTTTCTCAATACAAAGATTAGTTTTCAACATATAGGGACAGGAAATAATTATTCTTTTTCCAAATACATTAGTCTTTTGATTTTACCTTGTCAGGAGATAAGAGAGATTGTATCTTCTCCGAGTGCACACAGGTTTCTATGATTACCTGTCCATATCCCTGCAATCTGAACTGAGTGCAAGTAGGTGACATCACCATGGTTGGAGAACTCACTCAGAGCAGACTAATTATCTCTAACGAGATTAACTTTTTTTTTACAGATATGCAATAGTTTTCACTCCTCAAGGCACATGTAGTTTTCTTTACTGAAGAATAACTCTGCTGCACTTACGTCTTTGTAATACCTCAGCTAGCTACAGAAAAGCTAAATATGCTAACTACTGATGTAGAACCACCCACAGTCTGACAAAAGCAAAGTGAAAGAAAAGCTAGTTGTAACTGTGAAACTGCATCGTGAGAAAACCCCTTTGAGTCCCATTAGTCATGCATATAATAAACAACAACTCTCTGACAGTTATCTTTTACCATGGTATGGTAACTTAAAGAGGTTATCTCACTACAGCATTTGGCAGCCTTTTGTGCTAGTTGCTAAGCAGAGCTTGTGAAATGAAGGGGCGTGTTTCTCCTCTCAGCAGGGAGTATCTTCACTCTCTGCAGACATGCCACGAAGTGTACATGTGATGATTCATTCTGTGTGTGTCAGGAATCTCCTGCTATATTTTGGAACTTGCTAACTTGTTGCCCTTAAGTTTGCCCTCAGTCAAGATGGTGGATTGTGTCTCAGCTGGGTGCCACCTTGTTTCCTGTTTCCTGTTCCTGGTTCCTATATAAACTCCTCAAGCCTGTAGTTTACTGCTTGAGTATTGTGCTTAGCTCCTGCTTTACAGTCCTCTCGTCTTGGAACTTGAAGTCCAGCCTTGTTCCTCTTTATTGCAGTTTACCCTGTGCTAACCTATTGCCTGCTGCTACTCCACCGTTTAACCTCTGCTCTTCTGACCAAGCAGAAACCCATTACTTTCCTGGGACCTCGCTATCCTCCTACCTCCCTGTGTTTATACCTTACCCTGCCATTGGATTCCAGCAGTATACACCAGTATCATGACAAGATACTCAAGCCATAAGATGGAGTCCGCTGGGGCTGGGAGCCCGGAAGCTCGCTTCAAACAACTGAAAACTACGGTGGCTACAATGCGCTCTGAGATGCAGGCGTTGAAGATCAAGTGCGACACTTATGAAGGTCAGAATGCCCACAATATCCTAGTGTATGGACAAGCCATTTATGAGCTACGTGGGACCGTGCAGACGTTAACTGCCCGGATACTCCACCTGGAGAACCAAGCCTCTGGACCACCCACTACGGTGCCTTTAGTGAGCCCTCAGTTGCCGTCTTTCAGATTCGGCGGAGACCGTGACAAATTCCGGGGATTCCTTAACCAATGTAGGTTATATTTTGATGCAAATCCAATGCAGTTCCCTACGGACAGGTCTAAGGTCCTATGCATTATTATGCTGTTAACACATAAAGCCATTGCCTGGGCCAGCCCCTTGATTGAGACCCAGGACCCCCGGCTAAATCACCTGGAAGACTTCATCGATGCCATGAATCAAATGTTTGATGATCCTAATCGTGGTGCTACAGCTGTAGCGACTATACTAGCATAGCACCATAGCTGAGTATGCTATGGAATTCAAGAGGTGGGCAATCAACACCGACTGGAATGATGCAGCGAAGATGTCTTTTTTTAAGAAAGGACTATGCAGCGCATTAAAAGATGAACTTGCCCGTGCTGAGGCTCCCTTAAGTTTGGATGCTTTTATTAACCATTGCATTCGAATTGATACCCGACTTTTGGAACGACGACAAGAGAAATGGGCTACTTTGAATTATGACACCAAGTAGGCTCTACCTGTTTCTGTCTCCTTTCCCAAGGAACCCCAGGGAAAAATTTGCAGAGATTCGGGAAGCGAGCCTATGCAAGGCAACTCCATATTGAAACATGAAAGTGTAGATAGAAGACAGCAGCGGCTCCGGGAAAGTCTATGCTTTTACTGTGGAAAGTCTGACCACTTCCTCATCAATTGCCCTAGCCATCCATGGAGATTGGTGGCAGCCATCATGGATCCTGACTCCTCAGATGGAGAATCAATTACCTCAGAGAATGAGTTATCTGAAAGAGCAGTTGTCCAGTCCATTTCATCAGTGTCGCCTCATATTAAAAAAGAGAATAAGGACTCTCATTGCTTCATTCCCATTAAGTTCCTGGCTAACTCTCAGTGGGTATCCACCTCGGCTATGGTGGACTCTGGGGCAAGTGGCAACTTCATGGATTTATCCTTTGCTCAAAAGCATGGGGTGAAATTCCAGAAAAAACTCTAACCCGTGGTAATGGAGACCGTAGATGGATCTCCACTGAGCTCAGGGCCAGTGGATCAAGAGACTGTACCACTTGAAATCATTATGGCACCCCAGCACCATGAAGTCCTGTCATTCCTATTGATCTCTTCGCTACACTTTCCTGTCATCTTAGGCCTACCTTGGTTGCAATCGCAGAACCCGGCTATCAACTGGGAAACCAAGGAGATAAGCTTCCCAGCAGAGGATGTTCTTCCAACAGCTCACTTTGAACCAGGCCCTGAAGATCCAGTTCAAGACAATAAAATAATGGAGCTACCCTCTGAATACAAGGAATATGCGGATGTTTGCAGCAAACAGAATGCCGACAAGCTTCCCCCACACCGACCTTAAAATTGCCCCATAGACTTGCTTCCGGGTACATCCATACCCTTTGGTAACATCTACCCGCTGACAGATCCTGAATTAAAAGCCCTCAAGGACTATATAGAGGAAAACCTGGCTAAAGGGTTCATCCGTCCTTCTTCTTCACCAGCAGGAGCTCCCATATTTTTTGTCAAAAAGAAGGATGGTTCCTTAAGACCTTGCATTGATTACAGAGAGCTTAATAAAATCACAATGAAAAAACGTTATCCTGTACCACTGATCCCTGAACTTCTGGAGATAGTGCGACATGCGAAGATTTTTTTCAAATTAGATCTACGAGGCGCCTACAACCTGGTCCGTATCAGATCTGAAGATGAATGGAAGACCACTTTTAGGTCACGTTACGGACACTTTGAATATTGTGTTATGCTTTTTGACTTTTGTAATGCCCCCACCACCTTCCAACATCTCGTCAACAACATCTTCAGAGATCTTCTGGCCCCAGTCCAAGCCCCATCTGGACGAAATCCTATTCTCTCCAATTCGATGAAAAACACCAAACTGTGAAATTGTTCTGGAACGTCTGGGGAGAACCATCTTTACATCAGATTGAAAAATGGGGGAATTCCATCAGACCGAACCCAAATTTTTCCTTGGCTAGAAATTTTCCCCCCACCTCATGGTCTACAAATGGACTCTAGAAGACAAAGCAAAAAAGAAAAACCGGCCCCACCCCCAGAAACATAAAAGATGTTCAAAGTTTCATAGGTTTTTTCCAATTTCTAGCCTTCATCAAGAATTTCTCGGAAAAAATTTCCCCTATTTCACAGTGACAAAAAAAAAAAAATGCTTTTTTTTTTTGGTCTCCTCAAGCGCAAGAATCTTTTTCTATTCTAAGGCCAAGTTCAAAAACAGCCCCGTAAATTCTCCTCCCAAACTCGCCTTTCATTGTTTTAATGGATTTCTTCAACTGGCTGTAGGGGGGTAAACTATCTCAGAGAATGGAGACAAGTGTTTTTTGCATCCCTGTCAATTTACTCCCGACTTTTATCATCCTGAAGGAATTTTGTGGGGGAAAAAGAATTTAGTTATTTTTCGGGCCCTTTAAAGGAATGGGGACATCATCTTCAAGGGGCCCCACAACAAATAATAGTTCTAACTGATCACCGTAATCTGGAATTCGTTAGATCTGCCAAGTGTCTATCTCCTCGCCAAGTTCGTTGGAGTATTTCCTCAACCAATTCAACTTTATAATCTCGTACAGGCCCGGATCTCGTAATGGAAAGGGGCAGATGCTTTATCAAGAATGTTCTCAAGTGATTCCAGACCTACTATTCCACCTAAGACCATTGTTCCTGAGTCTAATGTTGTGGGAGTAATTCATAATAAGGACTTGCTCAAAGAGATAAGAGAGGCCTATGACACCGACTCCTTACTGTCCCATCCACCAGATGATGTACAGTTTGTGTTTAAGAACAAGATGTGGACCCATGCGCAGCAACTTTATATACCTGTGTAACCCCCCAAAGAGGAGCAATGTGTACAGTGGATGCTATAGAAAGAGGCATTCACTCTTCTTTCCCAGAGATGCATTGGGCTTCACTATCCAGCAGCCCTGGTTTGGTGACATCACAGGAAGAGGGGGGAGAGAGGAGGAAGGGGGACAGGAGCTGGGAAGAGGCAGAAGTATAGTAGAGAGTTTGAAGGGCCCAGCTATGGAAGTGGTGCAAGCTGCTTGGTGGAGCAAGCCACTAGCAACTCATCAAGACTATATGGATGCTCTAGAAGATGCTTTTGGGTCCCCAGAAGATGCCACTGACCTTCTTTATAGACTCCGCACTACCTACCAAGAGCCAGGTGAGAAGATGTCCGACTATCTCTACCGACTAGACAAGCTGGTTCACAGAATAATGTCCAAAGGGGGGCTTAACCCCAGTAATATTGACCAATGTCTTATAGACCAAGTACTGCGAGGAGCTTTAACTCAAGATCCCATTGCTCAAAGGCTGAGGTGTAGTGATAAAGAGAAGATTCCCTGTTCTTTCCATCAGTTATTAAAGGAAGTGCGACAAGAGGAAGCCACTCTCGCAGCTAGAGAGCAGTCCTTCAAGAGAGTGACTACTGTGGCTTTAAAGTCCGAGGCAAGTCGGCGAGAAGAGGAGCTTCTGAAGGTTATTGAGAAGCAGGGGGAACAAATTGCTCAACTTTTGACAGCTCAGGCTAAAGAAGTGGAAAAACTGAAACAGGTTGCTGAAGCTGAAACAGCAAAACAACATATTCCAGAGAAGGCAATTTTTTAGTCAGCCAAAAAGATGGATATATAAAGAGAGAGGGGTGTTTTGTCAGTGGGAACACCAACCACATGGCTAGATGGTGCCCAAAGAAGTGGAGTTCACAAAAGTCCTTATCTCCTTCCCAATGCAAGGATCGGCTGTTGGGAAACGGGAAGGGGGGGCAGTAGAGTCTCTTACTGTCCCCCTTGCAAACATCAAAGGTATACTCTACTACTCCATCAATCCTGCGTCGTCGAGACAACTCCCTGAAGGTTAGTGGGACCCTCCTCCTCCACATGTACAAGCCTATATCAATGACTCACCCCTGTACTGTGTTATTGGACAGCGGGTCTCAAGTGTCAATCATTTTTGAGAAATGGTACAAAAAGTACTTGTCAGATGTGCCCCTACACCCCCTATCTGGACTTGTAGTTTGGGGATTAAGTGACACTAGCTACCCCTATAGAGGATATGTGTCTATCACATTACGGTTCCCTAAGACTGTTGTTGGAGAGTGGATAAAGAGATACCCATCCATAGCACTAGTCTGCCCAGAGACTGATGCAGACCGGACAGCAGTACCTGTTATAGTGGGAACAAATGCCAACATCTTCCGAACACTAGCTCAATGGTGTCGAGAAATTGGAGGTGCTGATTATCTTCAAACACTCAACATTCCCCCCAGTCTGTTTGGCAGCTTAAGTAAAGAAAGAGACAGAAAGAAGAGAGTTACATTCTGAATGTTTCCATCCCTGTTTTGAAGGTAGCGACCTAAGAGTGATGACAAAGAGTTGCTAATAAAAAGTATGATGAAGCATGCTGCCGTCTTTTCATTAGGTGACTGGGACCTTGGTCTGGCACAGGAGTTGAGCACCACATCCGATGACTAATGAAGAGCCTTTTCGAGAGAGGTCCCGAAGGCTAGCTCCAGCAATGTTGAGGATGTCAGCAGCACCTAAGAGGTTGTTTGGACAGTGAGTCATCCTCGAGTCCCACAGCCCATATGCTTCTCCCATAGTGGTTGCCCGTAAAAAAATGGTGATATTAGAATGGTGTGTGATTATCGTACTTTGAACAAGCGCACAGTCACCGACCAATATACTGTGCCCAGGATTGCTGAAGCTTTAGATTGTCTACAGGGAAGCCAATGGTTTTTCTGTGCTAGATCTTCGGAGTGGATATTAAACAAATACCAATGGCCAAAAGGAGGATCAGAAAAAGACTGCTGTCATCTGTCCTCTTGGGTTCTTTCAGTTCGCACGGATGCCCCAGGGAGTGACCGGCGCCCCTGCAACTTTCCAAAGGTGTATGGATAGGGTGATGGGAGATATGAATTTCAGGGAAGTTCTGGTATACTTGGATGACCTGATCGTGTTTGGACAAACTCTAGAAGAACATAAACAAAGATTGTTCAAAGTACTGGATCGTCTGGAAAAAGGCTGGGCTGAAGTTGTCCCTTGACAAGTGCTTGTTTTTCTGTCAGAAGACTGTGAAAAAAATGTGGGACACATTGTAAGTCGAGAAGGGATTTCTACCGGGCCCAGCCAAAGTGGAAGCCGTGGTCAAATGGCCAAGCCCACCAAGTTGGGGGAGCTCAGGTCTTTTCTAGGATTCTGTGGGTACTACAGAAGGTTTGTACCGCAGTATTCAAAGATCACAAAGCCACTGACTTCTCTCACTTCTGCCTCTTCCCAGCTCCTGTCCCCCTTCCTCCTCCTCCCCCCTCTTCCTGTGATGTCACCAAACCAGGGCTGCTGGGTAGTGAAGCCCAATGCATCTCTGGGACAGAAGAGTGAATGCCTCTTTCTATAGCATCCACTGTACACATTGCTCCTCTTTGGGGGGTTACACCTGAAACAGTAAGACTGAAGATTCTGAGGCTAGCCCACGATTCCAAGATTGCGGGTCACAAAGGAGTGCAGAAGAAGCAGGAATTTTTATCCCGATTCTTTTGTTGGCCAAATTATCTACAGGATGTAAAGAAGTATGTAACATCATGTGACATCTGTGCTAGATGCAAGACTCCACATTCTTCACCATCAGGTTTTTTACAGCCTTTGGCGGTCCCCTCTCGCTCCTGGAGTTCTATTTCCATGGACTTTATCGTAGATCTACCTACCTCTAAGGGGAAGTATACAATTCTCGTAGTAGTTTACCGACTCACCAAAGCTGCACATTTCATTCCATGTACCGGCCTACCCTCTGCCAAAGACACAGCACATCTCATAATTCAGAATGTGTTTCATCTTCATGGAGTCCCTGATGAAGTTATCTCGGATCGTGGGGTGCAGTTTACTTCAAAATTTTTGCGGAGTTTTTGTTCAGCACTGAATATTGATATTAATCTATCAACCGCCTTTCATCCACAATCTAATGGACAGACTGAAAACACAAATCAGACCCTGGAACAGTACCTGCGATGTTATATTTGTCATTTACAAGATGATTGGGTTGATCTGCATCCTGTGGCTGAATTTTCATAACATAATTCCCAAAATGCCTCCACCAAACAGACTCCTTTCTTTGCAAATTTGGGGTACCATCCAAATATTCTTCCCAAATTCCCTGCTGTTCCACATATTCCAGCTGCCACGGAAAGGATCTCTGCACTACAGCAAAATTTGCAACTACTAAAGGAAACACTAGAGAGGGCTCAAGAGAATTACAAGAAAATGTCCGATAAACATCACAAGCCAGCGCCAACTTTTAAAGTGGGGGATAAGGTATGGCTTTCCACCAGAAATTTGAAACTTAGAGTTCCTTCACCAAAACCGGGACAGAAGTTTGTCAGGCCATATAAGATCATCAAGATAATCATTCCAGTAGATGTTCCTCTCAGACTCTCACAATCTATGAAGATTCATCCTGTGTTTCATGTGTCTCTACTAAAACCTGTCGTGTCCAACCCCTTTCCGGGACGTGTTCCCCCTCCTTCTAATGCAGTGGAGATAGATGGTCAAGATTAGTTCGTCGTAGAGCAAATCTTGGACTCTAGAATTTTCAGGAACCAGCTACAATACCTTATTAAGTTGCAAGGTTATGGGTCTGAAGAAAATTCGTGGGAACCTGTAAGTAACATTAATGCTCCTCGACTGATCAAACAATTTCATCAAAGACATCCGGAGAGACCAAGTCAGGTATCGTCCAGAGGCCGCTGTTGAGGTGAGAGTAATGTTAGGAATCTCCTGCTATATTTTGGAACTTGCTAACTTGTTGCCCTTAAGTTTGCCCTCAGTCAAGATGGTGGATCGTGTCTCAGCTGGGTGCCATCTTGTTTCCTGTTCCTGGTTCCTATATAAACTCCTCAAGCCTGTAGTTCACTGCTTGATTATTGCGCTTAACTTCTGCTTTACAGTCCTCTCGCCTTGGAACTTGCCGTCCAGCCTTGTTCCTCTTTTTTGCAGTTTACCCTGTGCTAACCTATTGCCTGCTGCTGCTCCACCGTTTAACCTCTGCTCTTCTGAGCAAGCAGCAACCCATTACTTTCCTGGGACCTCGCTATCCTCCTCCCTCCCTGTGTTTATACCTTGCCCCACCATTGAATTCCTGCAGTATACACCAGTATTGTGACAGTGTGAGCTGGGGGAAGGGAAAGGATCTCAGCTGTCCAAGATAGGAACAGACAGACAGTGTGCCCTAACCGTAAGTCCCCCAAAGCTGTCCCTGCTTACTAACCCACCTGAAACCTGAGCGGTCGAAGCAAACTGGGTGACAATCCCTACCAAAGTAAGGTGCAAAACAGAATGGATGAGACAAACAAACACATCATCTAAATAGCTGGAATCAGAGGTTTCTCTGGTCTCTGCCTTAAAGGGGTTTCACAGAGCCACAGCCAGCTTTAGGATCACACATGCTGTTCAGCCTGTGGTGGCTCTATAGCATTGATTGACACATCAGCTATGCTGTTACTAGCTATTCCTGTTACACTTTATAAATCTCTTGCACTCATGTCAATGTATTGCACAGGCTACAAAGCTCTAAAGAGTGGTTACTTTGCTAAATGAGAAGATTTCAAAGTCTGTAGCTAGAGGCAGGAAGTGAGTGATGGCAGCTTAGAGCATTGAGACATAAGAGAGAGCAGAGAGAGGTTCAGTAACCAAAGTAACTTGGGTACTCTAAAATCTTCTTTATCTCCTGACCACAGAAAAATCAACAAAGCAAAGTATTTAGAAAAAGTCTTAAATTACCTGTCCTTACATGTTAACAGCTAATCACGATAGTGAGAAAATCCCTTTAAGATAAGGAGCCTCACTGTCATCAGACAGCCAGAGCCTATGATTTACTGGAGAAGGGATTCCAGTGCAACATTAGGCTATGTCTACACAGCATATATTGAATCGTATTTTGAATCCGCCAAAAATCCGACGGTACACTGTGCTGCAAAGCAAGCAATGATAAATCAGTCTATATATCGTTACATAGTTTGTAAGGCTAAAAAAAGATAGACACCATCCAGTTCAGCCTATTTTGCTAAAGTGTTGATCCAGAGGAAGGCAAAAACGCTCACAATATAGAATCCAATCGTCCTCATTTTAGGGAAAAACTCCTTCCCGGCTCCAATCTGGCAATCAGAGTAAATCCCTGGATCAACACCCTTTCTCCAGAATCCTGGTCACTATAACTTGTTATATTATTACGCTCTAGAAATGCAGCCAGCACAGATTTTTTTCGTCATGTTTAAAATCCGGTGGAATATGCAACATGTTATATACCACCGGATTCTGCTCAGATTTGCCGTCGGCCCTGTACAGACGGCAAATATGAATACCGACTGCGGCTTTTGCGCAAATCTGGGAGGGCATTTTCAATCATTCACACAGGAAATCTAAAGATCATACTGGTAGTAAGAAACTGCATGAATTACTAACTGGCAGTGCCCTTACTGAGGTTTCTTCACCAGGAGAAGTGGAATACTTACAATGATCTCCACTTATTGTTTTTCTACCAATCTATTTTCAGACATCCAAAGGCTTACCCTACGCACTGTGACATTTGAACTGTTCACCGGGTCTTTCAGCTCTGGGTCTTGCCTTTACTGTGAGCTCAATGTATTTGATAACCTATAAATATTCTGTAGGTCTTGAGGAGAATGTATAGAGTAGAGAATTGGATTGTTGGAGCTGTTAGGGGTACTGGTTGAGGACTTACTCCCTGCTAATATTACAAAGCAATACATTAAGAGACTCTATTTAAAAGAAAAAGCTCTGGGGGCCTTATGCATGAAAACCGTCTAGGTGTAAAACTTTTTTTGTTGCCAATAGCAACCAGAGCCTTTCATTTCATATAGTGTTCTGACAAAAATGAAAAAGAGAGCTCCAATTGGTTACTACGGGCAACAAAGAAAGTCTTTCACCTAGACAGTATTCATACATGTCCCTCTGGATTTTCATAGCTGGAACATCATATTTATCAACAATAATTAAAGACTGTACACTACATATAACACAAAACAACACAAACAAAAAACAGAAAACAGACAGCTGTTCCTGCAGAGGATATTTAATCCACCATTTTTGTTTGCAATCTCACATGGAACTGATGAAGTGTCATCTCAAGACATGAAACACATTTTCCATTTTAAAATAAAAAAGTTTTAAAAAGTTCAGTGCAGTATTTTTAAACAGCACTCGCAAAGTTGGGAATATTTGATGGGTCATTCTTTTTTTTTTAATTTTTGGGGGGCAGGGGATTTTAAATTTTCTCAGGAAATGAGTGTCAAAATTTTTGCGCTGTGGGCACAGAAGTCCGGTGTTCCTGTTTTGTCTGCCCCTATCCCCCATGCTCTGCTCCAGACTGTTGCCTGTGACTGGCACTTGCGTACTCCTTTTCCCTTTTGTGTGCACGTGGGGGAGCCTTTTTTTCCCCGTTATAAACCAGTATGCCGCTGACCTTTCCCGTATCTGCCATGGGGCCCCCAAAGGGGGTTTTCCCCACTATGAAAATTAGCTTTCAACAAAAAACGTGGTTTTTTATATTAAACCCGCATACCTGCTATGTGTTTAGGTGAGTTTCAGGATTGATGGTTTATCCCATGCACAGAAATGACAAGGATTTAGCAAATGAATCGACTTTAAATTTGACTAAATCGATTAGTTTATTTACCAATAGTTAAAAAGTTTAAATTTTCCCTTTAAAAACAAAATTAAATTTAAAATTTTAAAAAAATTTAAAAATCTCCTTTTCTAAAAATTCCCCCAAAAACATCTTCCTTGCTCCTTTCCCAATTTTTCCCCCCTTTTAAATAAAATCACCCCTTCTCCCCCCAAAAAAATTTTGAAAAATTAATGGTTTGCCCTTTTCCTAAAAAAAAACCCCTTGGTTAAATTAAAAAATTTCCCGTGGAAAACCCCCCCAAAAAATTTTTCCTTCTGAGATTATTTTTTTGTTGGGACCTACCCCTTTTGCCCCTTTTTTTTCGGTTTTATTTCTTGAAATTTTTTTAAATTTTGTGGAAAAATAAAAAAGGGAAAAAATTTTCCCCCGATCTCCCAAGGAAAAATTTCTAAAACTTGGATACCCCTTTCATTTCTCCTTTTTTCACAACCTTTTACCCCCTTTCGGAAAAAGAAAAATACCCAAACTCACATTTGTTTTCCCCCTGCCTTTTTAATCCATTAACCCTTTAAGGGGTTGGATCTTTTTGGGGTTTATTTTTTTAGTTTAGGCTCCTTCAATTGTTAGAATAGGGAATGCCTGGGGGTTTTTCCTTTTGGACTCCACTTTTTCCTTTTATTGGGGTTTAAGGGCAAATCTTGGGGTTTGACCCCGGGGATCCAAAACCCGTAACAGTATAAAATTGGCCTTGGGGTCCCCCCAAGCCTTTTCTATCAGACCCCGGTTTTCATTCACAGCTGTGGGTTAAAAATTCTTTTTGTTTGGTGTTTAGGAGCAATCTTTCAAATGGGTTTAAAGGGGCCCTTAAACACTTTTTTCCAAATGAAAAAAAAACATTTTTGAATACTCTGTTGCCCAAAACCCCCAGCTGTTTGGGTTTCATTATGGGTTGAACCCCGGGCGGTGTCTTCCCCTTTTCTTCAGCAATTCCCCAAGGGGAAAAGCCCCTGTTTTTTTAACCATTTGTTTTCCCATTCCCTTTTTGTTTTTAGGCTTTTGTTTCCCATCTGTTCGAGTCCAAAGTGGTTTTTAATTTGGGAAATAAGGACAACCCTTTTTGCTTAGCTACCAGAATTGACATTTGATTTTTGGGAAAGGGGACTCTAAATTCCACAGCTTTTGGAGGTCATTTCCCCGCCTTGCAGCCTTTCCCTTTTCTCCCCACCAGTTTTCCACTGCCCACCCCTCCCAAAGTATCCCCAATGTAGGTGGGGAAAATTTTCTTACTGAGAAAGAAAAGTACCCGCCCGGTGAAAAAAGGAAACCCCGTTTCCTTTTATTGTTGTTGGCAAAATGATTTTGGGCCTGAGGAAATTTCCCCCGGTTTTCGGGCCCCTTTAAAAAGAAACCTAAGTGGGCCCGGGTCTTTTTGTGAGAGGTGAGTCTGGGTAAAGACATATCCTTTTCCCATGTGACCATACCAGTCACTCTCAGTTCCCCAACAGTACCCAGTTTCTAAGTAACTGCCTGTCTGGACTCTAGTCCCGCAGAAAGCTTTATTCATTCATCTGTGACTTTCAGATGCCGTCTACCTGTTACTCATCTTAACAAGCCTCTGAAGATATGTTCTGTTAATGGAAAGGTCCTGAAGGATTCTATTCTACATTGAACTGGACCACTGACGCTAAAAGTTGGGGCATCACACAAGTTTATGTTCCACGTTCCCTCACGCTCCACTTCAGCAGTTCTCCTGGGCCTTTCATGGTTGCAACTTCACCACCAAGTAGTGGACTGGAAAATGGGTGCGGCTACCCATTAGAGTCAGCTACGTTACTCTTCCTGCCACAAGCCATCCTGTTTGGTGCAATCCAATTTTCCACCTATGCTCACGATTTTGCTTTCAGTTCTTCCTGGTCCTCTGTTGGTAACTGAATTCCAGGTTATCTCAGCCTACATCATAAGAAACCGTTGAAAAAGCTGCAGTCGCAAGTCACCTTTTCCTACCAGTGCCAGTCAACATCCCGACCCATGAGGGATATATGTGAATACAGCCTATCAAACACTATTGACTTCCTAGGTATTATCACTGCCTAGACAACAAAACACTCATGCTAAGGGTACTTTCACACAGGGCGTTTTTTGTTGCATTTGTGCTGTGGTTTTGAATGCATTTTTGTGCAGAAATGTACAGCATTATTTGCTGTGCCTTCCTGCCAAAAAAATACACCCAAGAGCACGTATGCATTTTTGATGCATTTTTGTTTAGTTTTTGGATGCATTTTTGTGCAGAAACGCAGAGCAATTAATGCTGTACATTTCTGCCAAAAAACGCATCCAAAAGCGCTTAAACATGCACCAAAAACGGTCTATGTGAAAGCACCCTAAGTTTCGCCACCTCCAGCAGCCATGATATGTTTGCAGTTGATGAGTTCTTATATTCTTCATAATTTATAGCAGGTGATACATTATTCTTTATAATCCACATCCCAGCTCCAGCATTATCTCAGTATTGACTGCATGTCAATCATTGATTAGCACAGGAGAAAAAAATAAAATGTAATATGTGACAGACATACTGTAAGGTTAAACAGAGATCAAACCCATAGAAAAAGAAGAGGTCCAATGAAAGCTCCGACAAATGTATTTCTTTTTAATTAAATATAATGTTCATATTGAGCTTAATAAGTTATCTATATAGGTTGGAGCTCTATTTTTCTCACATAGTCCAATAAGTTTAATGATAGAATGATGCAGTTACCACTAGAGGCAATTTACTGAAAATGGAAGAGACTGGATTATGTTCCGTGAGGCTGATCAAACCTTTCAACAAGGTTTTTATAAAACTTTGACTTTAGTAATTTATAAGTAGGGCTTTTGCATGGAGCCTTATCAAGGCCATGTACATTGTCCCAATAACACGTTGGCAATAAAATAGCTATATAAAGTCGGCGGTTAGTCTGCTTCTGACGGTTTCCTTCTACTGTCTGACCAATCTTCAAATCAGCAAAGCATGCAGACACTCACTTATAAATATTTAGCACACATTTATTAATGAATACTCCAAATGTAGAAATATCCTTGCAGTTTGCCGCTTTATAAAAATAGGAAATCCGCGACTTTGACCATAGCAAAAAGCCTAATGCTGAAAAGTTCAATCCATACTTAGAGAATAGCAGTCCTACACGTCGAGTATCTCACATCGGACAGGATTTTGCGGATTTCCTATTTTTCAAAAGCTGCAAACGGCAAACTACATTTGGAGTATTTATTAATAAATGTGTGCTAAATAATTAGTCAGCATCTGCATTAATTAGTCAGCAAAGCCATGTACATCAACAGTCACAAGGCCAATAATTGCAATAGATTTCATAAAAAATTAGAGATCAATAAGTTCAAGAACTAAAAGGAAGAACAGTAGCAGAGCTGGACTGAGACTTAAACAGCCCTGGCACAAATTCCCCACCAGCCCACATACAACAAACAACACCAACATCACAGGAAAGAAAATAAAAGTAGGGCATAAAAACCCCTAATCACATGGTCAGGGACAGGAGTATACTCAATTTTACAAGCTGGGACAAGCGTATGCTACCACAAGTGCCAATATAGCCTATAATACCGCCATGTTACCAGTTCTGGTTGCCATCATGTGACAGGGAATTCAGCACTAGTCCAACACAGAAGCAATATAAATAATTAGATCCAGTGACTCGCATATGACATTTTCTCTGATAGGAATGGTTCACTTTTCCGATAGGAATGGTTCACTTTTCCTGTTCTTTTACATCTGGTTCAGACCTCCATGATGACTTCTTCCATCCATGACTTGTCTCTGTAGGACTCAACACATAAAAATCTTATGGCCTTTGCTTCTTCTTATGTTGCTATTGTCCCAGCTGGTAACAGTGGATTAAAACGACCTCACCTGTGCCACCACTATCTCCCACTTAGCAATAATTCTTTCTCTGCACCTGCATCTCAGTAGTAATGCCCCCTTCTCTGTAATAGTATCCCGTCTTTGTCCCCTTTAATTGAATAGTTCCCCTTTTCTATGATAGTGCTCCTTCTTTCCTATAGTGAATCTTTTGTGCCTCCACTACTTTATTGGTGCCCTTTAGTGACTCCTTTTGGTTTTAAGTGGCCCCCACTGTGGCTCCTTTTTATTATTGCAACCTCTTTGCTAACTTCTCTTTAATGTGCATTCTCTATGCTCTTTTCTCCTTATTAGTGTCCTCACCTCTTTTTAGTGCCTACAGTTATGCCCACTGCTCTTTACAGAGCCCCCCCTTTGTACCCTTCTCTTTATAGTGCCTTCTGTGTGCTTCCTTCCCTTTATTAATACCCTCTCTTTTTTAAATGTGCCCACTTCTCCTTACGGAAGTACTCCTTCATAGCCCTCTTCTCTTTATTAGTGCCCCCTCTTTGCCCTTCCTATCATACAAAGTAAATTATAATTACTGAAAGAGGTAGGTTCCCGCTGATACAGGGAACCAACTTAATATCCCCTGATGAACCATCAATTATCCATAAAGGGGCAAACTTGTAGGGAATGGAAATGAAAACTAAGGGCGATATGTATAAATCCTTTTCGCTGATTGGCCAGTTCTAAATAGCTTTAAGATAGTATAGAATGCGCCAGAATGTATGAACCTGTTCTTCTGCAGTTCATACATACTGTACAGGCTCTTTTTTAGTACTAATACGAAAATTTGGCTCAGCCCAAACCAACCTTTAATTTGGTCTGGCTTTTTTTAAACTGTTCTTTTTAAAGGGGAGGGGCCCAAATTTTTTTCTCAAAAATTGGGTTTTTCGCCGACTTCCCCAAATTTTTTTCCGACAAAATACGTTTCGTCCCAAACCTTGGGGGGCTGTAAAAACTTTGTGCCCTTTTGTTTAAAAATTGCCAAACAAAAAAAAAAAAAAAAAAAGAGGACTTAACCCCCAAAATTTTTAAAAAATTAATACAATTTTTATTCTTAATAAATTTAAAATGTAAATAAAAAAAAATAAAAATTTTCATCTAAAATAAACTTTAAAAAAAACAAAACAAAACAAATAGCCAATAGAAGAATATAAAAGGGGAAACAAACAAGAAAAAAACAGAGTTCTTACAGAGCACTTATAAATAAATAAATATCATATCACATTAGTAAAAAACCCAAAAAACCTAATGCCCCATAAATTTTAAATTTTTTTTAACTTATACAAAATTTCTTAGAAAAGTTAAATTTTCCCCAAAGATAAAGTTGTTTTTCGTTCGCCCCTTTCACCCCCAACGGCATTTCGCTCTGCTTAATCGGGTTTACTTAAATTTCAATGGAGTTTGGGTTTTGGGTCTTCAAACAATCCCTGTGTTTTTAGTATGCACAAATATGACTGCCAACCGTTTTTTAGAATCGCTTCACCCTTAAATTTCCCCTGGGCACCTACGGGGAAAAAAGGACCAAAAAACTAAAAGCGGGAATGCACCTTATAAAGGGGCATCCACCCCGGCCGCGGGAAAAAAAAAACAACTGGGGGGCCAAGATCCCCCCAAATAGCGTAAAAAAAAACCCAAAAATTGAAGGTTCCTGGAGCCACGCAGGTTTTAAAGCACGAAAAGGGGAACCACAGCGGGAAAGTCCCCCCTGCGAGGCCCAGCACGGGGTGTCATTCCCCGGCCCTTTTGTTTGCCCACCACTAGGTATCCCTTTTTTTCCCAGAGGGACATTGAAAACCCCAAAGCCAAGATCGGTGGGTTTGTCAAAAAAACCCTTTTTATTTGGTAGGGTTTCTGGGAGAGGTGAGGGGGTCTAAACCTGTCCTAAACCCCACCTTGCCCTGTTCGTTTCCCACAGACTACTTTTGTGCGGTGGCCTCTGCCCCAAATTCAGTGAGGAAAAAATTTTTTGGGGGACAGGGGCAGCAAAGAGGGGGGGAAAGGGACATCCCCCTGCTTCTTGAGAAGCGGGTAAATAGGGGATGGGGAAAGAGTTGCAAGGGGGGGTTTATGGTTGTGAGTGGTCGGTTTTGGGTACAGCGAACCGTTAAAGGTCGTTGGCGGTGACATGCAAAAAATAATCGATGTAGCCGATCACATTTGGGGGAAGTCGGGTGAAGAAGCAAGCTGGGAAAAGGGTTTAAGGTGCCCTTTTTTAAACCCAAAAAAAGGATAAAGTGCCCCCCCAAAGGGAAAAATTTTACCCCCACCCATGCCTCCATGGCCCCTTTTTTTCCCCCCGGGGGGAAAAGGGCGCCCTACGCGGTCGCCTACCTCGCCCTACCCTTTCCCCCCGGGCCCCGGGGAAGCATTCCATTTTTTTTTCCATAAGTTTTAGGGACGGGAGGGAAAGAAGGATGATTTGGAGGGACGGACAATCGGGATCTTGGGGACTTTAAAGAGTTTAAATGTCTGGGCCCAAAGATGTAAAGTTGGGGTCATCAGAATATGGTGGTTTTGAAAGCCATGTGATGCAATCAGCTGACCCAGCCCAACAGTGTACAAGGGCTTCATCATTATAGGGGGAGAAAGAGAGCGACAGCTTGCTTTGTCGGCCCTTTGGGCGCGGGCCCAAAAGTGGGTTTGTGTGGGCCCGGGGGTCCCAGGGTGGCAGCAGTGCAGGGTTTGGGGGGGGCCCAAAAGCCCAACGTTTTTGACCACCCCCTTTGAGGGCCCCGAAAGTAGCTGCAGTGGGGTCACCCGGGTTTAGCGGCGGGGGGAACAGTTTTTGTCAGTGCGGAGCTTTGGTGGTAAGATCACCCACTCCGATTTTCCAGTTTTTTTACGAGACACCCGAGGAGGGTTGAACATAATAAATGTTTTGAATTGTGGGGAGGGAAAATTAAGGTGACCAGGGGGCCCCAAAGTTTTGGAAACCCCGGCCCTGCATCAACATCAGCCCGTGACCATAAAGTGTTTCAGTGTGGTGGTCCTTTCCCGTTCCCCAAAAGCAGCATAACACGTGGCAACCTCCCATTTCGGCAGTCAAAGGTTCAAACCCCCCTGGGCCCAAGAAAAACCCCGTTTATTACATCATCTACCGGTGGGAGATTTCCACTCCCCGGCAAATAAGGTTTCCAGAAAACGATTGCCCAAAAGAAAAGGGAGAAAGCGTTTAGCCATCCCTAAATGAGAAGCTGACTTTTTCCCGCCAAGTTGGTGGGACTGCCCGTCCCTTTCCCCTTTCAAGTGGGTTGGGCCCCTGCACCCTTTAAAAAAATTTGGCCCAAAAAAAACAAGGCATTTACATCTGCCAAAATTTTAACCACGGGTTTGTGGGTTCTCTGGGCCACCGCAAGCGGTGGTAGCGGCCCGCCAGGGGGCGGGGTCTAAGTAAGGGGCCCGGTTTTACCACACCCGGGCCCCCAAAGGGAGGATGGACTTTCTGCGCAGGAGTCCTACTAGGTCCCCGGCGTGACTAGCTTCCGGGGGGCACGGGGGGCAGCGTTGGGGGACCCAACGTAAAACGAAACTCGTAGTCAAAGGGCAGGGCCAACAGGTCAGGGCAGGCCGGGGGAGAAATTTGAAAGGGGGGGTAAGTACGAAAGGTCGGGGGACACGGGGAGACAGGGAAAAGATGAACAGGGGGAAAATTTAAAGAACAATAATAAATATAAAGAACAGGGGAAATTTATGAACGGGGGAAAATTTTAAAGAAAATGAATAAATATATGAACATGGGAAAAATTTATGAACAGGGGGGAAAATTTTGGAAAAAGAAAAATACATTAACAGGGGACAAAAAATTGGGAAAAGGGGGAAAAATTGGGTGAACAGGAATAAAATTTTAAAAGGGGGGGAAATTATTGAACAGGGGGAAATTGATGAAAAAGGAATAAATATATTTTAAAGGGGGAAAAATTTTTGGGCAGGAATAAAAAATATTAAAAGGGGAAAATTGGGTTTAACAGGAAAAAATTTTATTAAAAAGGGGGGGAAAATTTATGAAAAGGAATAAATTATTAACAGGGGGGAAAAAATGAAAGGAAAAAAAAACATTTAACCCGGGGAAAAAAAATTGAAAAGGGGGAAAATTGATGAACAGGAATAAATATATTAACAAGGGGGAAAATTTTTGAACATGGGGGGGAAAATTTAAAAACAGGAAAAAAAATTTATTAACAGGGGGAAAAAATTTTTTGCAGGGAAAAAATAATAAACAGGGGGGAAAATTAAAGAACAGGAATTAAAAATATTAAAAGGGGGAAATTGGGTGAAAAAGGAAAAAAAAATATAAACAGGGGGAAAAATTTATGAACAGGAAAAAATATAAAGAACAGGGGGAAAATTTAAGAACAGAGGGGAAAATTTATGAACAGAGAAAGGACATTAGCGGTTTTTGATTTATCCAAAATGGGCAGGATTTTTCCCCCCGGGCCGGGAAAAAAGTCACACACCGGGGGGAAATTGGGCCCAAACTGGGTTTTTCAAGTCTTACCCCATCGGGAAAACATTCTAAAAGGGCCAAAACTTTTCATGCCTTCACCTTCTCCAAAACCGCCCAAACACACCCCCCCTTTAAACTGCAGGGGCAAACCCGTCCCCCCCCAAAATAGGCTGATATGTGACATTTTCCAAAAAGGGGGAATTCCCGCCTCCATATTTGGAACGAAATCTATGGGGCAAGGGAAAAGGGTATTAATTTTTTCTTTATTTATCCAAGCGGACAAAGGAAAAAAACCCCCCGTGTAAATTTTAATGTCAAACCCGAGGGAGGGGGCCCTTTGCTCAGGGGGCCCCTTTTTTGGGGGGGGAAAACGTTATTTGTCTCGCCAAAGGGCCCACGTGATGAATAAAATCATTCCACTGTTCAAAGGGGGTGGACTGGGTGCGGCGGATTAAACCCAAACGCTAAATCCCCGACATACTTGATTTCAGTGGGACCCCAGGTGTAGCATGGTAAAAAATCGTAAGGCAAACTCGGAGTGGGGACAGGGGGGACGGTCAGGACAGACGGGAAAAATTTTGTGGGCACGAAGGCAAGAGGTACGGTAAAACGATATGAACCCGACGATCGAAGGGGGAAAACCCTTTTCTTTTGGGGTTAAAGAAATTTTTTATTAAATTTTTTAATTTTAAATTTTATAAAACTTTGGAAAGGGGGTTGTGTGAGGAGCCTTTTTCCCTTACAAATACAAATTTAAAATTTCCACAGCTTTCAAAATCTGGCATTTTTTAAAAATTGTTCAACAAACTTTTCCTTTATCACCTGTTTTTATCTTGTTCATGAAAAGATGAACGTTTTTTCAAATGCTTTCTTAAACCCCCTTGAAATCTGGTGTTTTTTAATTTGTTTTTCCCCCGGGGAACATGGGGGGGGGCCTCTAGAAAGGGCCTTTTGTTTTTTTTTTCTTTAAGTTGGGAAAATACCAAATTTAAATTCTTTTATACTGAAGAAGTTCATCCAAAACCCAGTTTTGCAGCATTTGCTTCTTTTTTTTTTCTGTCCCCCTTGTTTTGTACTGAATTCAAAACAACAATGGCACAGAATGCAAAAAAAAGCACCCTAAAAAAAATTTTCCCCGAGTTTTGGTTCCTTTAGTTCAAGTTCCTACGCGCATTTTGAACAAAAAATTTGGGGTAACGCAAAAAAAAGGATTTTAAGCCACCACGTTTTATACTTCATGCATGTTTGATCATCATGCTGTCCCCCTAACGTTCTTTTGGGATGCAAGGCGGAAATCCCCCGCCAAAAAAAACCCCCCATGTTTACTTTTCCCCCATCCCAAAACTGTAAGAAGCAAAGGGGGTGGCTGCCCCCCACCCTCTTCGTTCCAATAGCCCGCTGACTGTCCTCAAATTGTTCTTTCCCCGCTGTATAGTGGCCTGAGCCCAGACAAAAATACTAGTTCCTGGCCCGAGGGACCTGAAAGGGGCAGAGGTGGGTTTTAGGGCAGGTGAGGGGCCGGGCCTGTTTCCCGGGGCCCTGCCAAAATTAAAATTTGTTTCTGACGAAAAACCCACCCACTTTGGCGTTTGGGGGGTTTTCAGAACCCCCTCAACCAATCAAGAACCCTTGGGTTGCTGATCAACACACGGCCGCTACATGACACCGGCAGTTCTGGTCTCACCGAGTGACCGCTGCTGTGGTGTCACCTTACTGTGCTGTGACCTGTGCCTGCTCCAGGATTGTTTGTGCCAATGCCACTCGCATGTGAAGAGCCTGCCACCTCTCTGTCTGACATACTGTTTGTTAAAAAAGTTACAGACTCTGTTTAATGAAGATATCTGTATATGATAAATATACACCCTGCATTTGACTCCAAATGAACCCACTATACAGCTTGGGTAACCCTTGGATATAAATTGCACTCCACAAATGGCCAGGAAAAATTTACTTGTATGTGCCGTTTAAAAACACTGTGTATTTTACTGAATATAAAAGCACAAACAGGGTTAATTAACCCTTGGATATAAATTGCGCTACAGAACTCACCAGGAAAAAATTAACTGGTATGTGACGTGTTAAAACACCGTTTCTTTTAATGACTACAAAAGCAGAAACATGCTTAATTAACCTTCGGATATAAATTATGCTACAGGAATCAACAGGAAAAATTTAGTCTTTGGCATTGAAAAACACCGTTTCTGTTACTGACTACAAAAGCAGAAACACGCTTAATTAACCTTCAGATATAAATTATGCTACAGGAATCACCAGGAAAAATTTCGTCTTTGGCGTTGAAAAACAATGTTTCTTTAACTGACTACAAAAGCAGAAACACACTTAATTAACCTTCAGATATAAATTATGCTACAGTAAAAATTTTGTGTTTGGCGTTGAAAAACACTGTTTATTTTACTGACTACAATAGCACAAACACGCTTAATTAACCCTTGGATATAAATTGCGCAAAAGAAATGAGCAGCAAAAAATTAACTGGTATGTGGATTGTAAAAACGCTGTTTCTTTTACTAAATACAACAGTAAAAACAGGCTTAGACAACCCTTGGATATTCAATGTGCTCCAAACGACCAGATAAAAATTAAAATGTATTGCAGAGAATTGATGCACACGGACTTAAATTCCCAATACCCCACAAAATCAAAACAAAAACGAAAGGGCATCTCTGAGAAAACTGGACCCCCCCCCAAAATCCTGATAAAAGTTTTTTCTTTTGGGGAAACCCTCAGCTACTGCAAGCTACAGATGAAAAGAGAGGGGTTGTGAGCTCCCGCGTCGCCCCGGATTATAATGCGGTGATGTCACAGATCCCCTTCTCTGTTGGCTTCACTCTGCACAGTCATTGAGATTTTTTTTTCTTCCCCCCAAAATTTCTTTGCCCCACGAAATGCCATGTGTTTGGGGCCCAGTTTATCAATTTAAAACCCTTCATTCCCTAAATTCCCCCAAAAAACCCTCGCTTTTTTAAAAACCCGAATTTTTCCCCTGAAATTCAAAACGAAGTAAAATTCGTTAGAATCAATTCCCCCCATCTTTTTCTTTTAGATTTTGGGTAAAAACAATCAAAAAATTTGTCTAACCCCATTAAAGGGGTGGGTACGCTCCCAGAGCACCCCAAATCTTTGGGCATTCAAAGTGTTTTTGGCGCTTACAAAGTTTGGGTGCCCCTTTCATACATCTTTTTGCTAAAAAGTCACCTGAAAATGTGCAGCCCTTTTTAAATGTCCCCCAAAGGGTCGTATATCCCTTTTCAAAATTCGTTTGATATCTACTTTTTGGAAATTCAAGGAATATAAAACTCCCAAAGGGTACCCACCGACATGGGGCCCCCCATTTTTGGTTTTATATTTCCCTTGAAGGATTAGACTGTAGGGTACCCCCCGCAGTCCCTGCTATGGACCGTCAGCATGCCCATGTCCCGGCTGCTGCTGCGGCATCCCATGGCTCTTTGCATGCACATGTCCTGGCTCCTGACAGCCCTGCAGCCATTCCTGCTGCCAGGCTTGAGTCACCATTGCTTCCTGCAGCTCCCTGGCGTCCTGTGCGCACACGTGCTCCATCTGCACGTCATTTAAAGAGACACTGTTCCTATTTCCTGCCAAGTGACCCCTCACCTCTGACTACATAAGGCACTTCCTCTCTGTGTTCTGGTGTCAGTTGTTGTGTGTATCCTGCACAGTGCTTGACCCCTTAGCTGCTGTTTTGCTGCTGACTCTTTATACGTTTACTGGTATGTTTATCTGCCACCTGCTAAGCACCTGCCGTTGCACCAGTCTGCTATACCTACGGTTACCTGGCACCATACCTTTTTGCTACCATCCTGGACTGTGCCATATGTCTACTATTTACAAGTGGACTGTGCCATACGTTTTACAGCTACACCTGTGGTGCCCTGTCTTCGTTCCAGCACCAGCTATTCTGACCTGCACTTCGGCTACCCATTTCCCCATTGGGTTCTCCATCCGCCTGTGCGGTTGCCCAGGAGGATCCCCTTTTAAATCCGACGTTTCAGCTCTGTTGAATCGTTACAATGACGGTAAGTGACACGGATAGCATCATCACCCTCTGTTTAACTACATTGTGGGAATTACCCACAGCTTATACGATTGTGTGTGCAATTATTCTATATGTATCCCTACCTATTTTAATTATTTTAATTCACTCCAAACTGTTGTATGGTTCTTACATTCTTTTAAGTAACTTAAGTAAAAGTTATATTTTAAGACAGGGTTCTTTAAATTTGGCAGTGATTTTTCCTGGTGTAGACCCATTCACAGTGACCCAGATGGTAGCGGCCCACCTGGAATCTACCTGGTAGGAAAGATTGCCAGCTCGGTCCTAGACAGTAGGATAAAATAAAGATTAGATATAACATTAGAAGTGAAGCATAAGGAATATATTCATGTGTGCTTGTTTTGTAGCTTATTTATGTCACGGTTACACTGCATTTTTGCTTTGGTTTTAAGTACTAGCATTTTGGGAAGTGATTTTAGGGAAAAAACATAAAAACAGCACATATGAGTACAACACTATTTTACTATAGCCTAATTGCACCGATTATCTCAGCTCCTGTGAATAGTATGACTGTAATATGCAACACTTTACCTAGCAGTATTATTTTCTTAGAATTTTTCAGACTGTGATGATTTCAGATGGTTTTAGTAATGATCAGAATGTAGAATGCCACAGGTTTGAATAAATTTGCATTCTAACGAGCCTTGCTGATTGGATCACTTTGGGATGATTTATGATTCAGTGATTTAGTTCTGGGACTTGATGACATGAGATACATTTGACATTATCCTGTTTTTTTAACTATCTATTCCTGCTATATACTGTATGTAAATATAATGTATTACATATCATAGACACAATCTCAAGACCATTAAAACACATTGCCGACCTCTTTATTATATGTATGATCCTTTTATGCTTCTCTCTCTGTAACTTGGGAATTGCGTGTTTTAAATACAATTAAACACTCCTAAGACATCTGAATGCTGATGATGTGTTAACTCATCTGTTGCTGGTGGCATTTATTTGAAGCAATCCCTTTGCGTGAGACCTGTGACACAATGCATTCAGGTGGAAGGGACATTATTACTGAAGGATTAGATTTTTATCTGCCCACTGATGCTTCAGTGCTTCTCCCTCACATCTCCCTCCCTTTGCTGCTTTCTTTTAATCCCTGCCTATAATTGCCATACAAAACTTGGACACGGAGGGCTATAAACCTCTTCAATTGTTTAACCCTTTGGAAAGTTCTGCCAGGATTCTATAAATACATCCACAGAAGAAATTGTATCTTAATTTTCTTTTGTAAATAACGATTATGCTACAGTGATCAAAATCTGCAATTTCCTTCCTTTGACTTCTTTTCATTGACTGTCAAATGTTCACCGATCAACCATAACATTAAAACCACAGACAGGTGAAGTGAATCACGTTAATTATCCCAGGCCAATGGCAGCTGTCAAGGGTTTGGATTTTATGAAGCAATATTTAACGTGAGTCCTTTAGGATGTTCTGAACAGGAAAAGTAGGCAAGTGTAAGGATCTAAATAACTTTGACAAAGACTAAGGGCAACATGTATGAAGCCGTCAGTCGGAGCGCAAGTTTTGAGTGCCGAACGGAAAAACTGGGGGGCCATGTAGTCGGCGGGGGAGGTGCGCTCATAATTTCGGGGTAAAGTCCGCCGGCCTCGCAAGTGTGCGAGGGACAGTTCGGGACTTAGGCGCAGTGCGGGGGTTGCCAAGATTCGCCCCCTGAGGGAGTGCAATATACATGCGGTGAAAAGTCCACCGCGCCTTTCGCCCGTGTGGGCGCAGTGCGGGGCTTAGGCGCAGAAGGGACTCGCCAACAGTTTTCCCAAACGAGACAGGTGGAAATCATTAAACTGTCCTGCGGCAGGGGGAGAATCAAAAAATCGCTTTTTTTAGTGAAAACATTTTCAAAAAAAGCTCAAAAAAATACTAAAAAAATACATAAAAAAAATCACTTTCAAAAATCAAAATGGGGGAACATCAGGAATTTGGATATTGGAAATTGCGGGATACAGTAATTCAAATTCTGTAAGCTCTTTCATTTGGGCGGAAAAAACCACCAAATCAGAATAGGGCGACAGTGACCATTTTTTAAACTTGGAGAATATTAACCCAATCAAATTCAAAGGGGGACAGTTTAAAATACAAAAAAAGCAGAAAAAAAGCTGATTGGTTGAGCTAGCGGGGGGTTGGCTATCTCGGCCAATCAGAGCGCGAGCTACTTTGTCCCATTTGTAGTCTATGGCCAGATCGGGGCAATTAAATGTCGGCCTACAGCGCTGTACGGCATGGAGTATGATTAAAAAAATTGTTGTATTAGGTGTAAAATATTATCTGAAAAAGAGCTGAAACCTTCTAAAAACATAAATCAATCAAATCCCTAACAACGCATTTGTCGCTGACACCGGCACTACATCAGGAATTGGGATATAGAGAATTGCCGGGAAATACAGTAATTCAAATTCTGTAAGCTCTTTTTCATTGGTCGGCATAACCAGCCGATCAGAATAGGTGCGACAGTAAAACCATTATAACCTATGGAAGAGTATTGACCAACAAATTCAAAGGGGGACAGTTCAAAATACAGTAAAAAAGCCAGAAAAGAGCTGATTGGTTGAGCTAGCGGGGGCTTGGCTATCTCGGCCAATCAGAACGCGAGCTACTTTGTCCCATTGTAGTCTATGGCCAGATCGGGGCAATGAAATGTCGGCTCTCAGCGCTGTGCGGCATGGAGTATGATTAAAAAAATTGTTGTATTAGGTGTAAAATATTATCTGAAAAAGCGCTGAAACCTTCTAAAAACATAAATCAATCAAATCCCGAACAACGCGTTTGTCGCTGAGACCGGCGCTATGTCAGGAATTGGGATATAGAGAATTGCCGGGAAATACAGTAATTTAAATTCTGTAAGCTCTTCTCATTGGTCGGCATAAACCAGCCAATCAGAATAGGTGCGACAGTGAACCCTTATAAGCTATGGAGAAGTATTGACCAATCAAATGAAAAGACGGGACAGTTCAAAACACAGTAAAAAAGCCAGAAAAGAGCTGATTGGTTGAGCCCAGGTGACAGATATGAATCCACCAATCATATCTAGCGCGTCTGTTTTGAGTGGAGAAAGAAGGGCGTGATAGAAGGGCGCCCTAAAAGTTATTACTGTCTATGGGAAATATTCTAGTACTGTGATTGGGTGGGGTGAAGAGGGGCTCGTTCAGCTTAGCCAATCAGCGGGTGAGCTACCTTCTCATCGAGTTCTAGGGGGAAATGAAATGCAGTGCGAGCTCTGTTGTGATTGGTAAGTTAAAAGAGGGGCGTTATTTGGACCAATGGGAGAGGTGCGACGCTCTCTGGGTTTTTTAAAACAATCTATAATAAAATGTACTGGCCGAAATCAATGTTTAACACTCATTACCGATACCTATGTGTATATAAAATGAACAATAATATGGGGGTAACGAAAATAAACAAACAAATATGAATTCAATTAATTAATTTATATTTCTTTATTATCTCCCTCCTCGGCGTATTTGTCGAGCAGGGAGAGGAGACGTAATCCATAGTTCTCTATGAGAACTGTGGATTACCGTAATGAATGGGCCGTTTTCAGCCCGTAATTTGCGCACTTCGGCGTGTAATTACGGATCGAAATACGGCCCATTTTAAGCCGTGTGAACATGGCCTGAAGGTTCCTTCTCACAATGGGGCACATTTATTTAAAGAGGTGTGCTGGGATTATCGCACAATTTGCGTAAAAACTAATGCCATACATGCTTTGTACCACATTTATGATGTGTTTTAGACAGTTCATAGACACTTCTACACCATGTCCAATACAAGGGGTTTGGTCTTGGTAAAAAGGTTGTGTCTTCTGTAAAAGGGGCATGGCTTAGAGTGCCGTGAACCAAAATTTTAGCCAAGTTAGAGGCATAAAGTAAATAGTGTAAAGTTAGATAAGGCAATTTCAACATGGGTCAAATTTATGAACACTATGATTTATCTGGTGCATTATAAGACTTGTCTATTCTAACTTCAAAACATCTATAAGAGTTAGACAGCATTGATAAACTTGCTTCAATAAAATGCATGAAATAATAAATACCAACTTTTTTTTTTAAATGTAACATTGTTTTTCAAGATGTTTTCAATAGCTTATTTGGTAACATCTATAACGTAGTGTCATTTTGCACATTTACTTATTTTCCTTGTGTTATTTAAGTTAAATAGAGAAACTTATGGGAAAATTGCACAAACAAAACACTGAATATGCTAACATTTAATAATTTCCTTTAAAATAACATCAGGTCCCAGTATTTTTAGCCATAAATTGCACCATGAAACAACCACGTTTTTGGGTTTTTTTTTGTTTGTTTTTTTGGAAAACAATGTGTGGCATTTTTGTTCCCATTTTTTTTTTTTTTCAACTGAAAAGCTCTGTGGCCAGATGTTACTTTGAAGTCTGTACTGAAAAGGTAAATGCACAACATATATAGATTAGGGTTTAGGTTTGTGTAATTGTTATGATGTTGGTGTTTCCTTTCATGCAACATATTCTAGGTAAGGGCTATTATGTGGCATTTTACTAACATAGATCTCAACAGACCTTTTTATCTGTGATTAGAAACCTATAGAGGGACATGTATGAACACTTCTCCGACTACCGAGTTCTACCTCTGAATTAAATAATGTGCAATCCGACAGTATGTATGAAGGTATTCCACAGCGTAAATGTGTCCTCTTCTATGCCAATAGTACTTTACTTTTGGTTTCGTGCACCAAGGCACTTCATCCACTCTTCCAAATAAAGGAGTCTTTTCTGTTTTATCTCAGAGGTCAGGCGCTGATTCCTTCTCCATGACACAAGGAGTTCTACTGATGAATAAACCAAAAGTAAAGGTCTTTTAATCTTTTTCCTGAAATCTCTTGATAAGAAACAGACGAGTCCAAGCTGCAGTGGACCTTTCTATAATCTGGTTCATATACTGTAGTTGATGCTTCAGGGAACGTTGTGCTTCGCCTTGCAAAACCTCCAAATCTGAGTGTATTCACCACAAGTTATTTACACACTTTTTATATATAAATTGTGTTTATTACACCAAAGTGCACTGTCCTCTGTCTCCCTCTCCCCCTTTTTTTTTACGCCAAAAGTAGTCTCAGCCATGCCACTTTGAAACTGGTATGGATAGGCACCACAGTTTCGCGCTAAACTTTGGCACATTGTACAAATCTGGCACAACGAGCCCCCTTATCTTTGGTGCATTAAAAGTGTCATGTTTGGTGCAGATTGTCCCAAGTTTTGGCATATGACAGTTCATACATCTATAGAATAGGGCTGTGACTGCTTGATTGGCTCAAAGCATTCCAAAAAATGTTGCACCCCCGTTCACACATGTCACATATTGTGTTAAATCGCGTTGGATTTTTTTGATACTTTACATATTACAAATGTTTACATGATTTCTAATGTATAAAAAAATACACAAAAAGATGTGCCAAAAAAGACATCTTTGTAAAAAAGACACAGAATTTTTTTAATGCAGATTTTATGCAGTTCAAAACACCAAAAAATAAATAAAAATAAATAAATGAAGCCCTTAGAGTATGCAGCACTTATAAGCCCAAATCCAAGCAAGTGATTGCCAGAGACTCAAAGCCTACAACAGAACTGGACCTACAGATGCACTATGCTCTTATCTTATTAACCCCTCTTTTCCCCAAGGTTTCTGCACTGTTGCTATGAAAAAAGACCTTTCAGTCAAACAGGGAATACAAGGTTTTAATATTTCATGATTTGCCGGGGAGTGGAGGCTAGTCTGCTGACACATTCATCTGCTTGACAGATAGTGCTAGGTCCTTTGGTAGACTTATTTTAATCAAGGTATTGAATGCATGAAGGGCAGCACTTGTCTAGCTACCTCCTACACACTGCAAGGGAGGAGGATGCTTTTTTCGCTCCTTCCTTTACAATTCCTGAGCAGAGTTCCAAGCAATTCTAATTGAATCATGGATCTGATTTAATGAAACCTACAGGCTATCATTTGTTTTTTGAATTACAAAGTGAATGGCAAATCGATTAGTTAATGTGTTATACGACAGGATCAGGAATGTAACAAGTAACCATGAAGCCCCATAGCCAAACTTAAAATAGGGTCCTATTTAACCACAGCTATTATGAACAGCAAGTTCAGAAAGTAAAAAGTTTATACCGTAATTGTTTAGGTCCTTTCTATGTCCTCACTTTTCTACTTCTTTTGTTTTTCTAATGATCTGCATTATATTTTCCAATGTCCTTTCCAATCTCTCTCTCCAGCATCTACATTGGTCATTAAGGCTTTTCGTGCACTGACATCTTAGATTTGTGTGCCTGTAGTTCAAGAGCTTTCATTATAGGGATTCAGATTTCCCCTAGAAACACTTAATATAGAAGCACTAAAGGAGGCATCTATGAACTCGCTTGCCCCATTTTTCTGGTGTATATTGCGGTAAACAATTGCCAGCGCACTGTTTTATAGATGTATAAACAGGCATAGGGCCAAATTGGCACAATGTGCACCTGGCACAACACATTTTAATGCGCCTAGAATGCATCAAAGTTTGGTGCAAAATTGCCATGCAAAGTTTGGCGTATAATGTTTTATGCGCCAATGTTGAGTGTTACATGCTAAAAATGGCGCATAACATTTTCATTCATAGTGTCGTGTTATACACTCCTTTAAATCTATTTAAAACTGGTATGTAGGTGCCAATTTACATAGATGTTGTCCTAAGTATTGTGATTTTAGGGAAAAATTAGGTTCTATACATAGCATATTCATCTTCTGACCTAAGAACGCAGTCTGGAGAGATCAATATTCTTTAGCCAACAGGATCCCAACCACAATAACTAAAAATTTCCAAATTTTCATCAACAAGTCCAGAATTCATCCATCTGATTTACCCCCTCCTCCAGTCACTTAATAATGTTTTGTTTGTTTGTTGGAGTTTAGCCTTCAAAGGCTCTCTAGGCTTTTACCTGATACATTGGACAATTGTGACTCCTCAAACATTTACATCCCACCAAATTGAAGTGCCTTTTAACTTCCTCTGAAGTACCAAACTTCTATATGCTTGTACTAATCTCATTTAAATGAACTCTTTTTCCAATACTAATTCTTGCAATCCTGTCTCCAAACCCTGTTGCTGAACTCATTGACCTCACTCTGCACTACAAGCTTTCAAAATACTTATTGACCTCAGCCCTGGCATAATTAACTGCTTCCACTGGTTATGCTTGTCTCAACTTTTATAAACAACCATATTCAACGGTAATCAGAGAAAGAAATAATATTAATCTTTATTTATATAGCGCCAACATATTCTGCAGCATTTTACAATTTGGAGAGGATAAATACAGACAAAAAGACATTATACAGTAAGATCTTACAATATATTAGGGTGTATGCGTGAGCTGAAGCATGAGAAGTGCTAGGTTTACAATGGTCCAGCCATGTTTCAAAAATATGGGGTGGTTTACATAAAAATTGGATGAACATACATCTATATAGAGATAAGTGCCAAAGTGTAGTGAGTGACAGAAATTTGTGCCATAGAAAGGGAGGGGTTAGCAGTTAGGGATCGTGGTAGGCCAGACTGAGAAGATGTGTTTTCAGGGAGCTCTTAAAACTACAAGAGTTATGAATATGCCTGATTTCCCATGGTACCATGTTCCAGAGAACTGGTGCAGCATGTGTGACATCTTGGAGACTGGCATGAGAGGTTTGGATGATTGAGGAATGTAATCTGAAATCAGCAGCAGAGTGGAGAGACTGGATAGACAGAGATGAGGGAGGAGATGTAAGGGTGGGTGCAGCGCTGTGGAGAGCTTTATAGGTGAGAGTGATGAGTTTATGTTGTGTTCTGTGCTAAATGGGCTGCCAGTGTAATGACTGGCACAGGATAGAGGCATCAGTATAGCGGCTGGAAAGAAAGAAGAGCCTGGCTGCTGCTTTCAGGACTGACTTGAGAGAGGAGAGTTTGCAGAGTGGGTGGAATGATATGCACGGCGAGTTAATGGTAGTCAAGACTAGAAAGAATAAGAGCAACAATGAGAGTTTCCACAGTGAGAAACGGATGGGTTCTGGAGATGTTCTTAAGGTGCAGATGACAGGAACTGGCAAGAGATTGGATATAGGAACTGGAGGACAGATCAGAATCTATTGTAACCCTAATTCAGCGGGCCTGATGCCTAGGAGTTATGGTGGTACCACACACGGGAATAGAAATAGCAGGGGAGAGGGGGGTTGGTTAGTAGGTGGTGGAATGACAAGAAGTTCAGTTTAAGATAGAGGGAGGCCATGATGTCAGAGAAATAGCAAGTAAAACTTTACATCCTGTGTTATCTATTTTAAAGTACAAGCTTCCAAATGATTTCCCACTTATTCTAAAACTAAAACATTTGGAGATCTGAAAAGTCATCATAAAACTTGCAATAGCAGTCCATTCCACAGAATCCCATGGATTCCCACAGAATCCCGCCGAATCTTCTCTGACAAAAGTCAGCTGCATTCCATTCAAAGGACCATACACCCAAGTTATTTGCCAATGCACAAGTAAGTGGCCAATTATCTATATTAGGCACTTCATACTACCTGAAAAACAGAAACACAAAGAAAATCTAAAAGGCATATTAAGGAAAATTGCTTGTTGCAAACAAGACATTCAGGATACATATAAACAATAACTTCACAACAAATATAGTTGAACATAAAACGGGTAATATTCTGACTGCCACTTCTTAAATGTTCAAATGCAACATTTGCCCCTAAACATTGTCTGAAAATGCAAACCCATTGATGATAACACAATCCCCAAGAACCCAAAGTGGATGTACCACGATGATATCTTAAAAACACTAAACTGGATAAGTTTCTTAACCCTGTAACAACTGTTCCTCTCCCAACCTGATCTGTCTTTGAGCAGCACACTTTACATTTCAAAACTGATCACTTCAAATGCCGTCTTGAAATAACAAGCTTTAAATTGTCTTTAAGAGATACTAATTTAGAACGCCCCAAAAATTTAAATCAATAGCATAAAGCGAAACTACAATTAATCATAAGGTCCGTGAAGCCTCTGGTTCGGTGAGCCAGTACATTCGTCTATTTTACTACAATTATTCATACTCTCCAAACAAGCCTCTTGCAATAATTTCACCAACTGCTTAACCAATGGAATGTTATTGGCTGATTAGAATCCCTAACTGCTTGACTTTGTTGATGTACTTTGACCACTTGTTCAACTGTTAATGACTTTGTTACATTCACTGCACCATAAAATTTAGCCAAATAGCCTAAACCAATAGCTGTTGACTAATACTTGATAGAAATGTCCCTACCATGTAGTCCCTGCGAATAAAGTACAATAAACAAACTATACTGAAGAATGTTTGTTTGCCAAAAAAAATTGCAATATAAACAAATTAAGTGTTCCCTCTGCCTCCTCCTCCAGGAGCAGCAACTAAAAACATATGTTTCTACCACAATATAGGTCTTATGCGACCTTACTCATGGACCACTATACTGTATGTATGCTGTGGACATCCCAAGGTCATATTCCAAAGCTGCTCTGGATATGGGTTTTCTTGTTACTTCAATACCAGTACCAACACACAAAACCTGTCCCCTGATTATGAGAAAGAGAAATAGCTATTGACAATGCACTGCCCCCAATAAAACCCCAAGATTATTGCATAGAAATGTCCTTATTTCTCAATTTATTGTCAAATTATACAAGTCACTGGTCAGACCCCACACATAGAGTATTGTGTGTTTTGGGCACCAATACAAAGGAATATATTATATAAAAAAAAATATCTCTCATTATTCTGACATTTGGTAAATATAAATAATTTTGCTAATCCTAATTGACCTAAAACCAGTAAGGTTTATTCTGATTTCATGTCAGAAGTTAGAAAAACATGCATATGTGTCTTTTTATATAGTGTATGCAAACTTCTGGTATATATATGAGAGAGAATTTTTTTATCCATTTGAATTACTTTCTGCAAAGTCAAAAGTTATACATACATTTCATTAGTATTTGGTAGCATTGCCTTAAAACTGTGTGACTTGGTAACATTTTGGATATCCTTCCATAAGCTTCTCACAATAGTTGATACGAATTTTGGCCCATTCCTCCTGACTGAACTGATGTAATTGAACCATGTTCGTAGCTCGCACGTGCTCCACACCTGCCTTTTCAGCTTTGCCCATGAATTTTCAATAGGATTGAGATCATAGCTTTGTAATGGCCACTCCAAAACACTGACTTGGATATAATTAAGCCATTTTGTAACCAGTTTGGCAGTATGCTTCGGGTCATTGTCCATTTAGAAGGACCCTTTTATGCCCAGCTTTAACTTCTGGTGATGTCTGAATATGTTGCATCAGTATTTGCAAACCTTATCTTCTTTTTCATGTTATATCTGTTTCGTGAAGAGCAAACAACCCACAAGATGATGCTGCAACCTGTGGTTTCTACAGTTGCGGATGGTGTTTTTAGCTGTCAAGCTTTTCTACCTTCTTCTCAAACAGAACGTATGGTCATTATGGTCCAACCTGGTTCAATTTTAGTTTTCATCAGACCACAGGATATGACTCCAATATGTAGGTTCTTTGTTCTGTGTGCATTGATATACATAATTGGTTTTTATATGTTTCTTCTTGGAGTAATGTCTTCGTCCTGGCAGAGTGGCCCTTTCAGCCATGGTGATATAAGTACTGTTTCACTGTGGATAGGAACAATTTACCAGCTTCCTCCACGATCTTAACAGGTGTTTTTCTTTTGTTTTGGGTTTAATTTGCCCCCAAACATGTCGGACCAAAGCATGTTTCTTTCTGTGAAACAGAAACCAATCTACTCCTGAGCTGTTATGGATGGTTGGACATTCCCATCTTGTTTGTATTGCGTATTATTGTTTGCAACAGATGAACAAGGAATCTTCAGGTTATCTGGAAATTGGGATCATCTTTGATGCATGTCCACGAATTTTTGCCCTGATCTCTTGGCTGATTTCTTTTGGTCTTTACAATGATGTGTACATACAGATGCCGTGTGTTTCTTGTGTATTCAATTTCATCCATAGGTGTTTGTGTTCTCTAATTTAAACTCAGATGTTGACAATAAACCAGAAGCTTCAAAAGACTGACATCTCATATGGGCTGTACAAATTGTTTTTAAAGCATTGTGATTCTAGTCTATGTAAAAAAAAATTTTTTGACTTTGCAGAAAGTAATTTAATATAAAAATGCCTTCTCCTGTGAGAAAACAGCCTTGTCAGCGGCCCACTCGAGGGAAGACAGGTCCTGACTTGGGGTGTATCTCGGACATTGCGCTGCCTCTAGGGGGTGCAACAAGGTCAGCCTGAATACTGTTTCCACTGGTTAACCTTGTCCACACGGGAACAGGGAGAACCAGGGAGATAGAGGAGAACACTTCCTACTCATCCAGAACCTGAAAGGCTGCCACAGTTTCTAGTTTAGTTATAAGACGGTCCGTGACCGACTTTACAGGCAGAATCCAGCATTGGGGTTAGCTTTTTTATTTTTGACAGTGTACTTCGGCGTGTGAGGCGATGAATCAAAAACAGGAGACTAACGCAGTTTAAAGTTTATAGATTTAATTAGCCTTGGGTGGGCACACGTTGACAACATATATACAAAAGGATAAAAAAAGCAGGTAAAGAGTCAGAGGCTGACATACAAGCATTGGGTTACAGACAACAAGCAGTTTTAAAATGGGTCAAGTTACCTTCGGGTGTTCTGGGCTCACATGGGAGGGGCTTTATGTGGACTGGTGCTTTGTATGGCATGCACCTGGAAATGCTCTTAGGTACCCCCCCTTTGCTGGATTCAACGGTAGAGCCCCGATGGGCTCATGCTTATATCATGTGAGGGGACAGCCCACGTGGCTGCCCCCTTGCACGCTCATCACACCCTGGGACGGGTCTTAGGAACTACTCCCATTTGGTATGCTGTTTTCTGGACTGAAACACAAAAAATGGACGTATAACGCGGGCAGGGGACACTGGGCATTGGCACAGAACGAGCCGGTAGCACACCTTTCAAAAACGGCGGGTCTACAAATACGCCCGGATTTCTGAACGCCTATTTATGGGCTACGTAGGTCGGTTCTGGATATCACGGTCCCCTGCGCCCCCAGAAACACTGGAAATGGGAAATGGGGGCTGTGTGGTTAGGAGAGTTCCATTATTTTAGATTTGAAACTCGCCATGCACCAGTTTTGAGCGGAGGATCGATATTAATCTATATGAAATATCGTTGATGGGTTGGCTATGTGCTGTTGTTTCAGTCTTTGAAGCTGGGGGTTTTCTGGACTAATTGAGTTGCATGTGGGCGTCCGTACATGGGTTGAACCATGCTGTGGTGGCTTCTTACAGAAAGGCATTTACAATGGAATTGATTTCGGTGTAAATGAGCTTGGTCCTGGGACTGGGGGCTTTGGCCTAGATGAGGTTGGATGAAGAGAGCTTAGTTTCATTGGGGATGAAGTTAAAGGTGAATTCTTCTCACACTCCCCTGTCGGGGACAAAACTCATCGCCGTTCTGTCTCAGCCCTTCTGTTGGCGCATGACGAAATTGTATGTTGGAATTCCAGGCTCTGAGTAGCAACCCTCCATTGGTTCCGGAGACCGTATTTGTAGTAATCAGTTAAGAGGGTTGTGGTCTGTTCTTCCACAATGAAATGATTGCCCGTATAGATTAGGGCGCAGCCCGATGCAAGGGCCACTCTACGCCAGGCTTTCCTTTTCCATGTTGGATTTGGCTACTTTCCCTCGGCTGAAGCTTCCGGGCTCAGGTACATAAGGGTTGTCATGGTCCCGTTGTGTCCACTTGGCTTAGCACTGCATCGGGCCAAAGTCACTGGCATCGGTTTGTACTATAAAACTGCGGGTGAAGTCGCCGGCTTGTTTGTTGTTCTGGGAGCTGGTCCATGGTTTGGCCTTGAGGGCTTGTGGAAGGCTGTCTCACTGTCGTTTGGTCCAATAGACTGCGGAGGGCAACCTCTTCCTGGTCGAGGTCTGTCGGGGCTTTGCAGGCTACTATAAGTGTGGAACAAACCTCCTATAGTACACAGCGGTGCCAAAGAAAGTCATCACCTGCTAATTTGGGTCCTGGGGGGGGCCAGGATGCATGGATCACTTTTTTCCGAGGCTATGGCTCAAGGGGCCCCACACCTACCGGGTGCCCCAGGTAGGGGACTACTCAGCCCAGCTGGGCACTTTTCCGGCCTTGATAGTCAAGCCTGCGGCAGATACGTCAAGCACCTGTGTCAGGTGCTGGAGGTGATCATCCCAGGTGGGATGAAAACGGCTATGTCGTCCAGGTACGCGGCCGCGTTCCCTTCCAGTCCTTGAGCAACGTGTTGACATCCGCTGGAAAAGTGATGGGAATTTCTTCATGACCGAACGGCATAACAGTGCCTCGTAAAGACAAATGGTGGTGATAAAGGCAGAGCGTTCCCTTGCTCACGGGTTAGGGGAATCTGCCAATATCCCCGGCTAGATCATGATGGTAGTTACTTGGCCCCGAACAAACTGATAGAGGAAGGTCATCGTTGGTGGCATTGGGTACGCATCAGTGACCGTTGTTCAGCGTTGTGAGCCCCCTGTAGTTCCACGCAGATCCCGAGTGTCCGATCCTGCTTGGTGGGACGAGGACTACAGGAAGGCCAGGCACTGTTTGGGACGAATGGATGACCCCCGCTTTAGCATTTCCCCCCTTGTCAAGCTCCTCAGCATGTGCTGCTGCATCTTCGGGGGAGATCCGATATGTGATCGCACGGATTGGGGGGTGATCCCCGTTATGTGTCCATGTGATGGATGATGAACTAGTTTTCCAGCACTGTTAGTGGAACAATGCCAGAAGGGGTGGAGAGTTGCCAACAGTGGGACCGTTAGTCACTCCAGGAGCTGTCCACAATCTCCACATCCTTATGGATCCACCTGACCTGTCCTGGGGCAAGCATGTCCAAGAGGTTCTCCGTCTCACTACCTAGGGCAGGTTGCACACGGACAAGAAAAAAAAAAAAAAAAAAAAAATAAAAAAAAAAAAAAAAAAAAAAAAAAAAAAAAAAATAAAAAAAAAAAAAAAAAAAATAATAATGGGACATGCCTCATGCTCATGATGCGCCTTCATCATGTTCACGTGGAAGGGCTTTCTGCCTTCCCCGGGTCGTTGGTCCAGGGTGAGCAGGTACGTGACTGCGTTTAGTTGCTGGGTGCACGACATTTATGGGCCTTACCAGGCTGCCTGAATGCCTTGTTCTGTGTGCAGGGACAGGACCCCATCTTCTGACCCACCTGGTAGGTCCTGTCACAAGCGTTCTTGTCGTACCCACATGTTCTGGTCGGCTGTGCTACGTGCATATTCTCATGCACTAGCTGTGTCAAGGCCTGCATTTTGTCACGGAAGCGCACGATGTTCATTACTCATGACAGACACCTCCTGGGTTGCTAAGTCTCCTTCCCAGGCCTCCTTCACCAGAGCAGGGGCCCCACACACGATCGCCATACAGGAGCTCGATATGGAGTCGAACCCGTTGTGCCTGTGGGACTTCACGGTATGCGAATAGTGATGTGGGATGATACCACTCCCTGTCACGCCACGTGGGTGGTCCGTAACAACATCATAAGCATCTGCTTCAGGGTGTCGGTAACCGTTGACACAGGCCATTAGTATGTGGGTGGTAAGGGTGAGAACGATAGTTGCACCTGTATCAGCTTACACAAGGACTCCATTAACTGCGGACATGGGAAATGGGTCCCCGGTCAGTGAGCATTTTGGCTGGGGCAACTGCCCCTCTCGAGAGAAAATTTCCAGTAAGGCGGTTGGCCACATTGTCAGCCCGAATTGGTACGACAAGGCTTACCGCTTCCGGGTACGAGTTAAGTGCATAGTCATACTTACAGTCAGTACGAAGCGTTTCGGAGCTGTGGGATTGGACCAACTGGTCCATTAAATCACAGCCACCCTCCTGAAAGGTTGTCTATGTTAGGCAGAGGTACCTGTGGGGCTTTGGGCTCAGCCCCGCCTTCCACCCTCTGACAGGTGTCGCATGAGATTCGGCAGTTGGCAGCCCACATCAGTCACCCATACCTTGGCCTGTTGAATTGCTGGGCCACGCCTTTCCTTGGTCTTGGTGTTCACTAGGTGTCCATGCCATCGGAAATCTCGTGCGCAACAAAACATACTCCGCCAATGAACGGATAGTGTAACACAACGTCGGTCCCTGGGCCACGCTCCGGTGAACCCGGTCGGACTGCACGTGGTACAGCGTTCTGGTCCAGACCACACAGACGGGTTCTGAGTCCAAGGGTGGCTGATTGCAGCTGCTCCTGAGAGTTTTAAGGCTGTCGTCAGCGCTAACTCTGCCTGAAAACTCTATGACTAGACGTGGGCCAGAATGGATGAGACTGACCTAGCATCTGACGGTTCCTCCGGAACTATATCCTGGTCCTCACCTACATGGCACCCTTACTGGTCCGATGGGAGGATAGTCGGGCCCCTGAGGGGTTCATGGGCTCCAGGCCACCTCCATCTGCGCGTGACCGCGGCCACGACCGCTGCAACCGCTGTGGGGCCTCCATCCCCCTCGGCATCTATATAAGTCGCCCGTTGTTGGGCCTAACATGGGCCCTATGACATCCTGTTTGTGGGAGACCATGCTCTGTTGGCCTTTCTGGAGCTGGCCTCCTGCATGCTCCAATGTAGCTGTCTGCCCATCTGTCTGCCTGGATGTGGGGTGACCTGCCTCCACCTGCTGCTCCCCCCACCACAGCGTGTTGACCCTGGTTTGTCCCCTTCTGATGACCACAACAGAGGACAACAATCCCAGCAGGCTTTGCTGAACACATCCTTGTCCCTATTGCAACCTGCTGAATTATACTCCTCTCACAGGTTGGGAGAGGGGGACACCACCATATCCACTAACCCCCTACTCACCTCCAGTATGCTTGTTCAAACAATGTCCGCAATTTTAATTGTTGGTGACACATCACATTTGGGGGGAGCAGACTTGGGCTTCAGGGCCTCAAAAGGGTAAATAGCCGCCACAAGTCTGTCCTTATCAATAATTCTAGCGGATTGTTCGGCAATAACCCCACCATCCCGCTTTCCATTGACCGGACACCCTGTCATATTCAACTGGCAATGGCAGCGCCGGCTCAAGGCCTCCAATTTCCGGTAGGGGTACAGCGCTGGTCTTTCAGGTTTCATTGTCCCTTTGGGGACTCCAGCTCAGGCCGCACAAAGTCTTTTAGCGCCGGTGTGCAAGGTGATCCCATGGCAACTGACCGGCCTTTGGTGATGGCTGGTAGTTATAATGGGGACTTCCCCACCCACACACACAAAAACTTTGGGGGGCCTTGAAAAAAAAAAAAGGGGGACTGGGTAGGGCCCTTATGGCGCTGGGGACTTGCGCCGATTGTAATGTCCGGCTGTTTGCTAATGTGTCTGAGTGCGGGGTTCCCACCAGTGTGGCTAGCAGGGCTGGGGTCCCTCTGTGCTTAGGGGTGGGGACAAATGGCCTGTGGGATCGTTACCCCCTTCCAGCTAGGTGTGCTTCCTGGCCTCGGTGCAGTTTTTGGCATACCTCATCACGCGAGGTTTGCTGTGGCGGTTGGCCCCCTACGGCTTTCCGGATCGACGAGGTTGATGATGGCGTGGCTGATGAGTCCTTTTAGCTGCCATGGATGTGGTTGATCTTTAGCCCCGAGGTCCTCTGGTCAACTGCGCTCTGAGTGTGCACGCGTCATTGTGTCGACACCAGTGTTGGTAGGACCTCGATGCAAACTCGCGGTGCTTCTTCTTGTACATATCAGGAGTGAGATTGTTACATGCAGGATCTGGGGCTGCTTGATTTCCTCGTAGGTCAGGGTGGGACTCGCTGGGCAGGTCCCCGAAGATCTCCAGAGCTTTACCTCTGAGAACGCAGGAGTCAGAATCCGGTCCCACTGGTCCATCAGGCACATGGTTGCTGGTGGCATTCTTTTCAAATGCCAGCAAGAAGGTGTCCAGGTCTCCACTTTATCCAGCTTGGGATTAGTCCTATGCCCTTAATTTGGGACCTGGGTCTCAGGAGGCTCTTGATGGCCGGGGGTGGACTTGGCCTTTTCCAAGCCTGTGCAAGCACCTGTAATTGGTGGTCACGCTCCACGCTGACGATTCTTTATCTGCTCCCAAGTTTGCAGTGCTAGGAGGGCTTTGTAGGTGTCGTGGTATACTGCCTCAAGCTTAGCGAGGGCTGCTTGAGGGAGAATGCCGATTGTGAGGCATGCCCCACTGCACCACTGACCACCAGCGACTGCTCCTCTGAGGAGCCGAGCTGGACTCTCCCTCGCTTCATTTTGTCCATAGCCTGGTCGGGGCGAGGAAGTCTCCTGGCTAACTTCACGGGACTGTTTCTCTGGGACTACAGCTTTGCCCATTTAAGACCAAGCCTTCCTTGCAGCCCCTTGGTCACTTGAACAAAACTGCAACCTGAATGCAACCAAACCTTGTATTTGCACTCTGACTGGTTAGTGGTGAGTTAAATCTTAAGACCCAGGCAAACCCACTGTGGTAGTCCTTAGTGTTTGGGGAGTCGGGAACCCGCATCACACACACTATTGTATTGATCCACCCGCTATGCCACCAATATGTGAAGAAAAAACAGCTTGTCCGCCGGCCCACGTGAGGGACGACGGCGACTTGGGTTGTATCTCGACGTTGCGCTGCCCTCTTGGGGGTGCAACTAGGTCTGCCAGTTACTGTTACCACTGTTAACCGATGTCACTCGGGCACAGGGAGAAACAGGGAGGATGTGGTAAAACTTTCCTGGTCCAGAACCTGAACGGCTGCCACAGTTATAGGTTTGTTTTAAGACGGTCCTGGACTGGATCTTATAAAATGGCCGAAAACAAGCCTTGGGGTTGGATTTATTATTGACCGAGTACTAGCGTGTGAGGGGCCGTTGATCAAGACAGATTACTCAGATTAAATTAGTGTATATATCTTAATTAGCCTTGGAGGGAACCACTAGACCAAATATTTACAAAGGATATTATCTATGCAGTTAAGAGTCAAGTGGTGCACATACAGCATGGGTTACAGACAAAAGCAGTTTAAATGGGGTCAAGTTACATTGGGCTTGGTTATGGGCTCACATGGTGGGGCTTATGTGGCCTGGCTGCTGTGTAGGGATGCTTTGGAAATGCTCTTAGGTACCCCCCTCTGTATCAACGGTGAGCCCACCGGGTCCTGATTATATCTATGAGGGACACCCCACGTGGCAGCCACCTTGCACGCCCCCACACACCCTGGGATGGTCTAGGAACTCCTCCCATTTGGTCATGCAGTTTCTGACAGAACACAAAATGGACTATAACGCGGAGGGCCATTGGCACAAAAACCGAGCCGGTGCACCATCAAAAACCGACGACTACACGCGCCCCGGATATAAAGACACGCCTATCTTATGGGCTCCGTAGGTCCGGTTCTGGATATCTCGGTCCCCATGCGCCCCAGAAACCTGGAAATGGTGGCTGTGTATTTTGAGATATAAACTCGCCATGCACCAGTTATGAGCGGATCGCCTATAAATCGATATGAAATATCGGAGATGGGTTGGTTAGGTGCCTGTTGTGAAAGTCTTTGAAGCTGGGGGTCTGAGCTAATTGAGTTGCATGAGGGTCCTTTCATGTTTGACCCATGCTGTGGTGGCTTCCTACAGAAAGGCATTTACAATGGGCTTGATTACTGTGTAAATTGAGCTTGTCCTGGGCTGGAGGCCATCTGGCTAGATGAGGTTGGAGGAGTGCTGCAAAGGGATGAAGTAAATGGGAAATTCTTCCTCACTTCAAATTCTCTTTCTTATTATTCTATTTTTCTGGCATTTGGCAAATATAAATAATTTTGGTTATCCTAATTGTCCTCAAACAGGTAAGGTTTATTCTGATGTAAGAAAAACATGCATATGACTCTTTTTATACAGTGTATGTAAACTTCTGGTTTTAACTGTATATATATTTGGCTTCTTCTCTGTATGTGCTGGTCCCTAGATCTTGTACTTATAATGTATTGTTGTTTGTTCATTCTGTGATTAAAAAAAAAAAAAGCGTGATCATTTTTAAATGGTTTAAATAAAGATTATGGTATTTTATGTTAGGGATTTCTCTTTTTCAATGCTCAACCTGATAACATCCCAAAACCCCAAGACGACCACTGCCTTCTTAAAGAAAATGAGGGTAATGGTCGTGGCCTCGACTGGCAGCATGTAATCAGACCTATACCTGTTGAGCATCTGTGTGGCATCCCTCAATATGGAAAGGTGGAGGTATTCGCAACGGTCTCCAACGTTCCAACAGTCATCTAAATCATCAAGGAGGATGGAATGAGGGATTCCAGTGCTAGCAACCATATTGAAAGCTTTAGTTGAACCTCCTATGCCCAAGAGAGTTAAATGCCAGTTAGGTGCTGAAAAATAATGTGCCACAATACAGCAAAATATTGACAACTTTGGCGACAATTTGTCATTTTTTCACGTAGGGGTGTACTCACTTTTGTTGCTAGTGGTTTAGACATTGATGGCTTTGTGTTGAGTTATTTTGAGGGCACACTAAATTTACACTGTTATACAAGCTGTACACTGACTACTTTACATTGTATCGAATCGTCATTTCTTTAGTATTTTTCCATGAAAAGGTGTGCAATATTTACAAAAATTTGAGGGGTGTACTCACTTTTTGGAGACACTGTATATAGTGTCACTGCTGATGTACATATATGACAGCTTAACCTGAAAATGTACCTTCCTAAACATACAGTCACTAAACCTTAAAGTTACATGAATTTATTGAAAGTCCTGACGTATGAAACATAATAACAGTAATCACACACATGTAATGTACTACTTGCAAAACTTTTTTTTGGAAGTGTCCTTCCAGTAAGATTAAATTTGTGCTGTTCAAACATGAAATATTGCATATTCCCTGTTTAAAAAAGCAATATTCAGTAAAATGTAACAGAAATTATATAATATAGTTATGATATGATAAAATATAACACAGCACACACTAGCACACAGTACACATGGTAAAATAATGTTGCAGCATTGACTATTTTGGAAGAATGATGTGAAGAGCTGTCCAAACCAGTTTTGGTATCATTAGCCAATGACATCAGAAAGGTGGAAATGTAAGACGTAGGTTGAACCTAATATATATTTACTGTAAATCGCACATATTGTTTGTAGTAATTTGCAGTGAGCCACTGAGAGTCAACCACCCACGACTGAAACGTGTATATAAGGAACGGGGTGTGGGGAAGCCAGGGGTGGAACCCAGGTGCGGAGCCAACAGGACTCTTGGAAAGCCCATGTTGGTAGAAGGCCATTTGCATGGTCATGAGAGAAGGCATTGACTGGCCTAACTCTTGATCCACCCTCCATCTCAGATGAAGGAAGCTGACCACTTCACCACAAATTTCATACACAAGACAATCATATGGGTAACGTAGATACATATTTGGTTATTGTTATTCTTACTGTTTGGTAACTTGTTAACTATGTTCTGGTTATAAATCCTTTACGACAAGATTGTAAAATAAAATAATAAACTTTTTCGTTAATATAAAGGAAAGGTGTATAAGTATTACTGAATCTAGATTCGTAATATAAAAAAGTAAGGACCTACAGGTCTTGCACTCTCAGTCCTCACGTGATCATAAAGATCTGTTATACTTTCACAAATGAATATATTTTTCTCTACTTGTATATTTCTAAATAAATCTGCGAGTCTTGGCCAATATTTCTGTGATGTCTTTCCGCTTGCAAGAGTGGGTATACTCCACCAAATTTGGTTTTTCCATAAGCTTCACGAGGATCAAAGCTCAGAATTGTGACCTGTGAGTTGATCGGATTCAGTCTGCGTCAGTGGAAAAGTCAGCGAGTTCATTTGTGAATGATTCAAGTCTGATGGAGACCGTGAGTAGGAAAATGGAATTATTGAAGTTTAGTACGTGATAGGAAGCAGTATACAGTTGAAACCTTTGTGCCAAGTGATAACATTCAATATACTAGATACTGCATCGATGGCCTTTGGTATAATGATTGTGAATCCAATCAATAAGGAGGTAGATGACAAAGCGCATTTTTCAGGTCAAAGAAAGACAGAAACTTAGTAAACAATTTCACAGATTGGTAAAAAGTTCTCATAAATAGATGCATGGATCGATCTCAAGATCAATCTATAAGCCCCATTGTGATAGGAAAGACAGAGCAGAGAAAACACACAGTGCTGTGAGTTCTTCTGTCGATAAAGAAATATCACAGACCGAAATCTAATAACATCATAGATAACATTTACACAAACTAACTGGATTGACAACGCACGATAAAAACAAACACAGCAAAATAAAGTTCATATTTGAACAGTGAGGTCAGAACTGAATGTAAAGTGTTATTCACAAGAAACAGGGAGATCAAAGTGGCTAATGGTAAATTAAATGCAGACATCTTTGAGTCCAGGAATTTGTAAACAATATCCCAGCATACAACAATAATCCTGCATGTTGCTAGAAATTCAGAATTATTTTGAAATTTAAGTGGATAGAATAATAAATTTGAGCAATGAGGAAAAAAATAGAGTGTTTCATCATTGGATTCCTTCAAATTTCTCCAGGAGAATTAACTAAAATAATGTTTGAATAACAGCTCCAACATAATTTAGCAGATTAAGGGTCGTTACTTTGGCATTCTTTCTGGAGCATTTACCGACATATGAACTTCTAAATCAATTTACAAATGGAAGAAAGGAGTGTAGCCTTTTTTCGTTCATGTCCATATTATGAAAGGACCTATTCACGCAGTTGTTGATAATTTTGAAGACCCATCTATTGATGCTAAAAGAAAAAAAACAATTTACAATAAATTTAGTAAGTTCATGGCCGGCATCTATCTGTGTTATTGCATCATAAAAATACATCGTTACTAGAGGCTATTGCTGACATTTTTAGACTAGTTTTAGGAGAGCCCAAACCAATCATATGTACCAGAAGATAGTCTCAGGGAAAGTAAAATGCCCGCCATAAAGACCGTATTAGTTCGAGTCAGAATCAAAATCGTCATCTTTATCCAAAAAATGAGGAATTTAAATAGATAAAATTTAATGATCAGCGAGAAAGGAATTGCATGTTAAGACCAATTTCCTTATAAATTTCATCAATTATAGATAAAATTATCCACAGTTGACTATAAATATCATCCTTTCTGAAGGATAAATTTAAGATTCATCAGAATCTATAACATGCCCACTTCAAAGAATCATAACTAAAGAATTGAGTCAGGTAGGATTAATGAAGGAATCAATTGACTTCAAACAAGTGTATTTGGCCATTTTAAAAAATGTGATGGTAAATTGACTACAAATTTCTCACAGTGAATTAAAAATTGGATAGAGTTTTTAAATTTTTAAAAATAGAATTTAAAATAATTTCTGATCGGACTTATTTAGTTTAAAGAATAAACGGCTTGAAATTCGTTAATGGCTTAGCACAGAACCCTTTTTGTGTAAGAATAATTTAAAAGTTATGTTACAGTACTAAAGTAGAATGTGAGCAGTAATCTACGTGCGTCACACAATATATTTATCTCTCTAAAATATATCTAAAAGGGTATGAGTATAGGTAATATCTATTGTTTATATGTTTCTATGAATAGTTATGATTATATGTATTACATATGTGTTTTATTAGCACAGTGAGTATATATAATATTATATATAGTATAGTACTATATAAATACATATATATATATATATATGTGTGTATGTGGGTGTCTATGTGTATACATGTATATAGATTCTCCACTAATCAGAGGTCTAATATGCTGATTATGTCATGCCCATCTATGGATATGGAATAAAGATAGATAGATGTGAGTTTAGATTAGATAGAAAAAACCCAAAGAATGGATTACAATGTTATATTTGAAAGTTTAAATAAAGAATTTGCTGGTTTTTATAGTGAAATTAATAAGAGTCTTTATGAGTAAAATAACATTTTTATCTTTTTATATCCTGTAGATTTGCTATAAATTTTGTATCTCTCTTAAGAAGTAATCATTTTGCCTTTACAGTAAAACTTGTCTGTATGATAACAGCTAATACATTCATGTTTTTTTCCAGAGAGGCTGTTCTGAGACATTGCCACAATATTTAAATAATCTTATTTAAGTAAAGTTATTGTAATTCTACTATTCATGGTGTGATATAACATTTATTAATATTAATGTGTTGATAACCTGTTTAAGTTGAATTAATTAATATAATAAATGTACTCACAATTGTGGTAGAGCAATGGAAGCATGTCTGAGACCTGAAGTATCCATCTTTTGGATATGTCAGAAGGTAAGATAGCACATGTCACAGTGAATCACAATGTGATTTGGTTGAATGACAAGAGCAACAAATGTCACTCTTCTTTCCAGAAGACAGAGAGTAAAGGATCTTTTATTCTTTTAAACCCAGAGTCTGATACTATTAAGACTATCAAAAATTTTTGGAGCCATCAAGTAAATCTTTTTTATATACTAAGTTATAGTAATGGCGCATTGTTTTATTCTTAAGTAGAGGAAGATTATAGAAAAGCCATCTTAATAGATTAACAGGTTAGTTACTTTAGAGAATGACATGATGAATGAATGACGAAACCAGCTGCAGCTGGCTTGACTGATTGTGAGTGCGATCGTGGGGCCTGTCTGGCAAAAGGAGACTATTTTAAAATCACTGGAGACTGTTTCAAAGAGAGGACTTAGACCAATTTTATTATTTATTTCAATGTTTTTTCATTTACATAACCTAAATATTATGGTCATACACTATTAACTATTACCTATTATTCTATTACCTTATTATCTATTACCTATCCTAGTCTGATACCTATTATTTTGATATTTTTTGATTATAACTTTATTTTATTTTTCCTGAAGTTGATTTTTTTAATTTTCTTTTCCTATTTTGCATTTTAACAAGGGATTATAATCAAATCACTTATTTTTTGTGGGTATACAGATCATAAAAGGTATTAAAGGTTTCATAAAGACTATATTTGGTTTCTTAAATTGACATGTGGTTATCAAATGATTAAATGTGCATTCATCATGGGAATATTTTACACCAAATTACCACATTGAATTTTATACATATGTACACATCATTGCGCACCATTACATTATTAACAAGAAAACATTTAAGTTAAAGAGGTGTATAAAAGTCGTAACTTTTGGTTTCAACATGAAGTTTTAATTTATTTGTTAATGCATGAATTACATAGATATAACTTGACGAATAAAATCTGATTTATGACTATCAGCACTGATTTATGAACAGAAGGAAAGAGCAATTGTGTCTGGCCGCATTCTTTCAATGAACTTCTGTTTAGAGAATAAAAATTGCTTGACGCACAAGTCCCCAAACAGAACAAAGTTTAATGGTGCTGATAGCTAGAGATGAACAAAAACAGATTATACTTGTCAAATAAATGCAGTCAGTGAAAAAGTTAATAATATAAAGTAAAGTATACTATTTTATCTTATTTATATACAAGAATACTATATTTTTAATTGTTTTATATTTGTTTTAATTTTTTTGTATTCTCATGACTAAGTTAGAAGTCAAGCTGAATTTTTGCAATTAACAAAATAATAAGTCAATGATGTATTATAACGAAATGGGAAGGACAAAACAAAAAGGATTTACACTTACAGACTGATTTGTACTATGGTTCATATGGTTAATTGGAATAATGTATCATTTAATTATCATTGGGCAATGAATACACATTTCAACATATATGGGTTGGATCAATGTGATAGAGATATATCACACAAGGTTTACAATACAAAAGGTTTATACACAGATAACACACTTGTCAACAAAAAGTAGTCAAATAAAAGTTATATTTCTATTAAAACTGTTAGGTTCCCTAAAGGAAAAAAGTCATTCTCACTTAAATAAAAGATTTCATACAAAATTTTCATTTTAATAAACGACAATATTAAATCTACGTGTCAATATTATTAAAGATTGGGTCACACAATATATATTTAGAACATCTCATATGAAAAGATTAAAGTGGTTTGAATAATTTGATATTGTTTTAAGGTCTTGACAAAAATATAATAAAGTTAGTGTGACTTCCATTAAAGTTTGAATAAAAATAAATAACAATACATATATTTACAACATGATTAATGATTATAACTAACGTTCAAAGACAGGAATGTGTTATAATCTATTATATTAATTCATGTGAAAACACTCTTATAAGATTCATTAACAGATGTTTCCAATGTGACAACCCGCAATATATAGTTTGTAATGATATATTGAGATGGTGGAATGTGATAAACATTAGATCAGGAAGATATCAATAACTTTTTTAGGGAGAGATCTCAATCAAGATATTAAAGTAATAAAAAAAGCTTTTAAATAAATAAAAGTACACAGTCTCCAGAAGAAGAAAAAGTACCTGATAATCAAAGTTATAAATGAACTGTGAGTCTTTATCAAATGAAATCAAGATAATGAAACTGTGTTTTTATCAATGCGGATCTTATCTCTGTGACAGCATCTTATCAGCAGAAAGATTTATTGGTGATGATTCAAGTATGATTTGACAATGCGACTGAGTTTGCAACCCTCAAAGCCTCTATTATTATTATAGCTATGGCATAATAGAGACTGGCCATGTAGAGGCAAGCTACGCAGCTGCATGAGGATGCCACCAGCCTCGTGACGTCCACAGCTGGTTGAAAAGGTGGACGGGTGTTATTTTCTCACTGTGACAAGCTCTTGGAAAAGTAGCATTAAAGTTCTGTTTCCAATTATCAGAGAATTGGCCCAGTGGATATGCAAAAATAAATCCCATGAATGTGACTCAGATTGTCTTACATATCTTTTACAATGAGATTTTCATGTTACGATATTATGACGTTGTTATTCTTCAAGCGAAAAATGAAGAAATTTATTCTTAAGTACATGACTGTGTTCATGTTTTGTTCTACAATGTCAAAGAAAGATGTCGTTGAAAGGATTGAGGTTCAGAAAACCTGATCATAATTAGTCATGGTCTAACCATAACATTCATTATAAATATTCTACAATTGTGATGAACTGAAAATCCTCCATATGCATATTGATATAATATGTTTGAGCGTTCTAATTCTGAATATCTCAACCTCAAGGAGAGGGGGAAATGTTAAAAGCTTTTCCATAAAATTACAGAAATTATAATATTGATGATAAGATAAAAGATACCAGGCACCCACGAAGCGACACAGACAAAGGTAAAAAATAAAAGTTTGCTGGCATTGCCTATTTTGAGGTGTAAGAGTTGTTGAAGAGGTGGGTCTAAACCATTTGGTATACATAGATCCAATGAACATCAGAAGGCGAATGATAAGAGAGGTTGAACCTAATATATATTAGCTGTATTCCCACATATGGTTTGTATTAAATTTCCTGAGCCAACTGAGAGTCACACCCACGACGGAAACGTGTATATAATGGAAGGGGTGGGGGAAGGGCCAGGGATGGAACCCATGGGCGGAGCCAACAGACCTTGGAAAGAGCCATTTGGGGAGTAAGGCCATGTGCAGTCATCGAGATAAGGTCATTGAGGCTAACTCTGGATCTCAGACTATGAAGGGAAGATTGACCACTCACATGCACCAATTCAATGACACAGTACATTACATATCGTTGTAACAGCGCTTGTAGATACATATTTGGTATAAGTCAATCTATGACTTTTCGTAATCTATGTAAACGAATGTTATGTTATACATCCCTTTGAAGCTTGTACAATAAGAATATTTTTCTTATATAATAAAGAAAGGTGTATAAGTATTACTGAATCCTAACTTCGTTAAGATAAAAGTAAGGACCTAAGTCTGCACCTTCACCAGTCACTCAACGTTATCATAGATTCTGTTATTTGTCACTAATGAAATATATTTTTCTCTAACTGTAATATTATTTATAAACTGGGCGACGCTTGCCAGATTTCTGGATGTCTTTCCGCTTGCCAGAGGGGGAAAACATCCACTAATAGGGTCTTTTCCAAGCTTCAATACAAAGTCAGAATTGGACCTGGGAGTTGATCGGATCAGATCTGAAAAGTCTAGCGAGTTTCTCATTGTAATATTCAGAGGCTTGAGGAGACCGTGAGTAGAAATGGAATTTATTGAAGGTTTATACTATATTGAGCAGTATACAGTTGAAACGCTTATGCAAGTGATAAACAGTCAGATCTAGAGACTGCATGAGATTGCTTTGTAATAATGATTGTGAATCAATCAATAACGGAGGTAGTATGCAAAGCGCATTTTTCAGGCAAAGCAAGAACCGAAACACAGTAAACATTTACATTGGCTTAAAAATGTTCATAAATATGTCATGGATCGATCTCCAAGATCATCTATAAGCCCTCAATGTGATCGAAAGACAGAGCCTATAGACAACACACCAGCATGCTGTGAGTTCTTCTGTCTAGATAAAATATCACAGACCGAAATAATCACACAGTAGATACATTACACAAACTAATGGAGTTGAATACGCACATAAAAACAACATCAGAAATAAAGTTCATATATGAACATGGAGGTCACAGACCGAATGTAAAGGTTATTCATATGAAACCATGGGAGATCAAAAGTGGGCTAAATGGTTAAATTAAAATGCAGACATGATTGTCAGGAATTTGTAAAAATATCCAGCATACAACAATCATCAGCATGTTTGTAGAAAATTCAGATTAATTGCAAATTTATGTGAGATATCATATAATTTGAGCAAATGTAGGCAAAAAAAATAGAGTGTTCATACAGTTGGATTCCTTCACATTTCTCCTAACGGATATTATCACTTAAAAATTTTTTATATAAACTCAAAAGATATTGACAGACTTAAGGGGGTCTTTACTTTAGGCATTTTGGAGATTTACCGACATATGAACTTCTAAATCAATACAATAGGAAGAAAGGAGTGTCTACCTTTTCGTTGCATGTCATTTATGAAAGGACCTAATCAAGCAGTTTTTTGTTAATTTGAAACCTATCTTTGATATAATAACAATTTATCAATAAATTTAGTAAGTTCTGTCGGCATCTATCTATTGGGTGTTATTGCATCAGAAAAATCATCGGTTACTAAGATGCTGCTACATTGATGAATAGTTTTTTTAGGAGGAGCCCCCTCAAACAAATCACATTTGTTCCTCAAAGATAGCTCAGGGAAAAAGTGAAAATGGCCGCCAGATAAACATATTAGGTCGAGTCATAATCAAAATTGTCATCTTTTTCCAAAAAAGAGGAATTTAAAAAATGTGATAAAATTTATGATTCTAGCGCGAAGAAAGGAATTGCATTTTAGAACAAATTCCCCTTTATAAATATTCATCAAAATACTAGGGATAATTATCAACAGTTGACATAAATTCATCCTTACTGAAGGATAAATATGATTCATCAGGAATCTATAACATGCGCCACATTCAAAGAACATAAAATAGAAATACTATTGAGTCAGTAGGATCTAATGAAGGCAATCAATTGACTTCATACGATGGTATTTTAGGGGCACAATTTAAAAAAAATGTGCTTGTAAATCAAATTTCTCACAGTGAATTAAAAATTGGAAAGGACTCTTAAGAATCTACTTGATCGGCTGGACTTATTAGGTAAAGAATATAACGGCTTGAAAATCGTTATGGCCTTAGGCACAGACCCTTTGTGTAGAATAATTTAAAAGTTATGTGAGCAGTATCTAGAAAGTAGGAATTGTGAGTCATAATGTCTAATTGTAATCTATATTATTTATCTCTCATAAAACTAAATCCTCTAAAGGAGTATCGTGTATAGGTATATATCTAATTAGTCTATATGTATCTATGCTAGATTATGATAAGATATGTATAACAAATAGTTTTTATTAGCACTGTGTTCGTATATATATATATATAATATCTCTATATACTATTTAACATATATAATATCGATACTAATAATGTTGTATATATGGGTTGTCATAATGTATACAGATATATGAGTTGCTCCACTATGTGGTCTAAGATGGCTGAATATGTCATTGCCATACTATGGACTCGGAGAGTTATAAGATAGATAGATGTGAGATAGAAGAAGAAACAAGGATGGATTACATATGTTATATTTGGAAAGGTTTTTTTTTTTCTTTTTTTTTTTTAAATAAAAGAATTTCTTGTGTTTTAATTGAAATAATAAAGTCTTGTATGAAGTAAAATAACATTTATCTTTATATCTCTGTAGATTTGCTATAAATTGTTTGTATATCTTCTAAGAAGTAGTCATTTGCCTTTACAGATAAATCGTCAAAGTATGTTAAACAGCTCAATACATTCCATTTTTCCCAGAGAGCGCTGTTCTGAAGACATTGCCACAATATTTAAATTATTCTTATTTAAGTTAAAGTTATTGTAATTCTATAATTGCACTGCTGTGTGATATAAACATTTATTAATATTAGATGTGTTGTATACCTGTTTAAGTTGAATCTATTAAATAATAATGTACTCCACAATTGTGGAGAGCATGGTACCCAACGTCCTGAGCTCCTGCTAAGTTATCCATTTTGGATTGGGTAAGAAGTAAGATATGCACATGTCACAGTAGGCACATGTATTTGGTTGAATGACAAGAGCAACAAATGTTCAAACACTCTTTCCCAAAGACGACAGAGTAGGAAAGTTTTTTACTTCCTTTTAACCCAGGTCGCGATACTTTAGACATCAAAATTTTTTGGAGTCCATCCTCAAGTAAATCTTTTTTATATACTTAATGTTATAGTATCGCGCATAGTATTCTATAAGTGAGAAGATTTATACAAGAAATCTTACTAGGATTAACATTGGTTAGTTAATTAGAGAATGACAGTAGATGAATGATTGACAGCTGCAGCTGGCTTGACTGAGGGTGTGAGTGAATGGGGCTTGTGCAAAGGAGACTATTTTAAAATCACTGGATAGACTGTTTCGAAATAGAGGAACTTAGACAATTTTATTTTTATTTCAATGTTTTTTTCTTTTACATAACATATTGAGGTAGCACCTATTATCTATTACATATTATCATTACGACTATTATCTATTACCTATTATCGATTACCTATTATTTCGATATTTTTTTGATTATACTTTATTATTTTCAGAAGTGTTTTTTAATTTTTCCTTTTCCTATTTGCATTTTTTTCAAGGATTATAATCAAAGCACTTATTTATCTGGGGGTTACAGATCATAAAATAGTATTAAAGGGTTTCCCTAATATTTTTCTTTTTGGGTTTTAAATTGACATGTGGGAATCACAAGAATAACGCATTTTCACAATGGGTTATATTTACTACACCAACAATACCATTGAATTTTATACATATTTACACATATCATGCACATTACATTAATTAAAAAGAAAACATTTTAAGTTAAAATGGTGTATAAAAGTCGTAACTTTTGGGTTGCAATCATAAGTTTAATTTATTTGTTAAATAGCATGAATTTACATAGTCTAACTTGACAATATAATCTTGACATTTATGACTAGCAGCTGTTAGAACAGAAGTGAAAGAGCAATTGTGCAGTGACGCTTCTTTTCAGGTGACTTCTGTTTACAGAAGGTAAATATAAATTGCTTGACCAGCAATTCCACCAAACAGAACAAGTTTTGTCTTGATAGCTAGATATGAACAAACAAACCAGATTATACTTGTCAATATAATCAGCAGTGAAAAGTAGAATATAAATAAATATATATTTATTTATTTTATATACACAAATATATATTTTTAATTTTTATATTTTTTAAATTCTTGTATTCTCCCAGACTAAAGCTAAAGTCAGAGTCTGACTTTTTTTGCATTAACAAAATAAGAAAAGTCAATGATTATTATAACAATGGGAGGACAGACAACAAAAAGGTTGTACACTTACAGAGCTTATGTGTACACAGTTTCATTGAGTGGTTAAATTGTGAATAATGTGGTATCATTATTATCATTGGGAATGAATACACATTTTCACATATTGGTGTTGGGATCAATGTGATACTGAGATAATATTCACAAAGAGTTTTACAACTACCAATGTAGATTATACACCAAAAGACACACTGTCAACAAAAAGGTCAATAAAGGTTATTCTATTATAAACTTTAGGGGTCCAAAGGGAAATAAAGTCATTCTCAATAAAGTAAGATTTTTCATACAAAAATGTTTCAATTTTAATAAAAAATATTAAATAAGTGCATATTATTAAAGATTGGTCACACAATATATAGGAACATCTCATATGAACAGTATTAAAGGGTTTGAATAATTTGATATTGGTTTACAGGTTTTGACAATAATAAATAAGTATGGTGACTTCCATTAAAGTTTGAATAAAAATAAATAACTTACATAATTTATCAACATCGATTAATGGTTATAACTAACGTTCAAGACAAGAAGTGTTTATTATTATTATATAATTATGTGAAAACATCTTATAAAGTCATAACAGATGTTTCCATGTGACAAAGCAATATAATATTTTAAATGATATAATTGATGATAATGTGATTGTGATAAACGATAGATCAGAAATTATCAATATTTTAGGGGAAGATCTTCAATCAAGATATTAAAGTATAAACGTTTTAAATAACAAAAGTAAAAAGTCCAAGAATCAAGAAAAGTACCTGATAATCAAGTTTAAATGAACTGTGGCCGTTGTATCAAAGGGGGGGGGGGGAATGATATTCAAATTAATGAACAATGTGTTTTTATCAAATGGATCTTATCGTCGCATCTTCAGAGAAAGTGATTTTGATTGGTGGGTTCAGTACTGTATTGACATGGACTTGAATGCAACCCTCCATAACCTATTAATTATTATTCTAAACGCATAAATGAGACTGTCTGAGAGTCGATCCTACGCAGACCTGCATGAGATGGCCACCCCCGTGACGTCACAACAGCTGTTGAATAGGTGATGGTGTTCATTTTCTCACTGTGACAAGTGCCTGGAAAGTCAATAAAGTTGTGTCCACGTTATCATGAGATGGCGCCCAGTGTGATATGCAAATAAATCCCATGTATAGGACTCGTGAGTGTTTTATCTTTTACAGATGGATTTCATGGGACTTTTAGCGCACTTGTTATGCTATCAAGGAAAATGAAGAAGAATTTATTATTATATTAGCCTGTTTCATTTTTCGTTTATGCTTACAAGTCAAAAGAAGATGGTCTGTTGAAAGGACTTAGGGTCAAAAACCTTGATCTAATTACATTTCACATAACACTTCCTTATTAATATTCTAAATTGTGATGACACTGGAAAATCTCCATATGCCATATTGCTAGTAATAAGTTGATGGTTCAATTTATATCTCACCCTCAGAGTGGACATGTTCAAAAAGCTATTTGCCAGGAAAATGTAGCAGAAGATTATAATATGGTTATATATATATAAAAATATACACAGGCACACACGAGGCAGCGACACGACCATAGTAAAATAAAGTTGCTGGCATTTGACATATTTTGAAGTTTGGTGAAGAGCTGGGTCCAAACAGTTTGGTATACCTTAGCCAATGACATCAGAAGGTGGAATGTAAGAAGAGGTTTGAACCCTACATATATATTTATCGTGTATTACCACTATAATGCGTTTTGTAGTAATGCCTGAGACCAACTGATATATCACACCCACACGGCAAACTGTATACTAAGGGAAGGGTGTGGGAAGCCAGTGTGAAACCCAGAGGCGGAGCCACACAGAACCTTAGAAAGACGGCCATGTGGGGATAACGGCCATGTGCTGGTCATGAGAGAAGCGCATGAGCCTAACTCTGGTCTCAACTGAAGAAGGGACCACCTCACGTGTCAATATCATACACAGACATTCATAATCGTTGTAACATTAGATACATATTTGGTATTGTATTCATGCTTTGTAACTCATGTAACGATGTTTTATGTTTTATAATCCTATTGAATATTGTAAAAATTAAATATATTTTTCTTATATAAAGAAAGGTGTATAAGTATTACTGATTCTAGATTCGTTAAGATAAAAAAAAGTAAGGACCTAAAGGTCTGCACCCAGTCCCACGTGATCATAGACTTTTATCTTGCACTAATGAAATATATTTTTTCTCTAACTGTATATTTCTTACAATCCCATGTCCCCCTTTATAACAAGCCACACACCTCCTTCACGCAGGCCTGTCTATACACCTTGAAAAACTGGTCGGGAAACCCAAAAAGTAATTGAGGGGTTTTTACATCACCCTTTTCCGGGACAGGGATAGCCTTTTATCTCAGGAAGCTGGGAAATGATGCCAAACTGTTCCTGAATTTAAAGTATTACACCTCTTCCAATATTCCTGCCATAAAGTGACCATATAGTTCTAGATACCAGTTGTACACAGGTACTTTGCAGACATATAAGTAATTACAGTGCAGTTACATCCAGGTACTCACAGGAGACTTCTTATCTGATGGGAGTTGTTTAATTTTCCCTTTTTCTCCCCCCTTCCAACCACTATAGACTTTGCCTGACCATGACTTGTCCCTGCAGAATTGACCACACAAACATATTATAATTTTAATTTTTCCAGCATCTCCCTACCTGTGCCCACCTCTGTACAATCTCCCAGTTGGGTGATAGGTGGAGGGGGCCGAAGGGGTTGTGGGGTGATAGGTGGTAAGGAGTTTATGAGATGGTAGGAGGGCTGTATTTTGTGTTGGCAATAGTATGCATAACACAATGGTGGGGAAGGAGCGGGAGATGGGGGTACAGAGCACAGCTTACATGAACAATCTCCTTGGGGAGAGGGCAGAGGACCATTAACCTGTTGACTGTTCTGCGGCTGTGGCCTGTATCTCCAAGAATCAAATTGTGCAGCTTTAACTCCGTACCTTGCAACCCCAGAAGATCAGCTGCAACTATGATCTCCAGGAGTTGCAGGTGATGGAGTTTATGGCTGTGATGTTTTTTTGTAATATTTGTATACGTTTTCCCTCAGGACTATGTCAGACTTGCTGAATGCATAAGTACATTTTGTTAATAAAAGGGTCAATAAGGGCTGGTGTCAGGGAGAGTTTAATAAAATGTTTTTGTGTTGTGTTATTTTGTTTTTTTTATCATATTATTACCCCAGTACTCAATGCACCAGGGGTACTGGAAACAGCCAACATACCATCAGAAGTGGACCCTCTAATGTGACGGTCCACTTATGGGGTGGCTGCTGGCTGGTATTTTCAGGATGGAAACGGAACAATACACATGGATCTTTCCATATTAATAGTATTATCCAGCAGATGCTGGTTTTACCTTGGCTAGTTCTGAAAAATTGGGGGACCACATCATTATTTTTAAATTCATTGTTTGTTACGGTGGATGCCTTGTTATACATTTTCGATAAATAAGTTTAAAAAAGGACATGGGGTTTCCCCCTATTTTCAGAACCAGTCAAGGTAAAACCAGAAGCATGATACTATCACGATGGGAAGGTCCAGGGGTATTGGACCCTTCTCGTCCAAAAAACTACCATCCCACAGCTAACCCAGAAATGATTCATCACATTAAAGGATCGGCTTCTGATGGTTAATCGGCTCTTCCCAGTACCCCTAGTGCATTACGTACTGGAGTAATAATGAGCGGGGTTTGTTCGTCTTGGGGGCAAAACAACTGCTGATGACACAAACCCAGTGATAAATATTGGAGATACTTCCATTAACACTGAAGTTAAATGAAAAAAAACAATGACACTCTTAAACCAATTTATAAAATAAAATAGATCCATGGATTATTTAACGTAGTTCCTCGAATCTGAACTACTTTGTAAAAGAAACTTACAAATAAACAGAAACATTGTATATATACATACAGGTTGGATAGCTTATCCAGCATCCAGGAGAGTTGAGTGATGCCCATGATAATTTTCTGGTTGCCACCTGTGGTGGATGGAGTGTCTCTTAGATAGGCTATCCAGCGTCCAGTGAAGCTGTATGACACCCCATTTCCCAAGGGCACCCAAACCGGTGCACCCCCCTCCACTACAGAGGGACCCCTTTTGGTTCCTCGGGGGAATGGGGTGTCACACAGACTTACTGGACACTGGATAAGCTCTCCCACCATTGGTGGCGCAGGAAGCAGTGTCTCATGATGCTGCTCTTGCAGCACTTCTCTTAAAGAGCCTCTGGAAGCCATCTGGGTGCAAGAGGTTCACCAACTTTCTTATGGGAGCGGAAGTCTTCCACAAAAGTATTGAAAGTGGTAACTATGGTGTAATGGTATGTGTGTATTTGTGGGGAGGACGGGCAGATACATTTAAGCTGTATATAAAACTTATGCTGAACAATGATTAAAAATTCACACCATCCACTGAGTGCAAAAAACTTTTGAAATACAGGGAAATAGAAAGGTTTTCCTTGGCACAAAGATGAAAAGAAAATTGACCTGGTACTTTAAAAATTTGATATGACTCATTTTGCTTTTCAGTACTAGAGTAACAGAGCATTGAAATATGTGCACAATAATGGAAATTGAAGACCGTATACACATATTACATTGTCTGTTTAAAGTTAATGTTGTACCGTGTTAGTCATAGAAAGTAGAAGACAGAAGAAATAAGGCGATACCTTTTAAGGGCAACTGAATAATTTGATGGTGAAAGTGCTACTCACTTTTTTAAACATGTTTTTATACAAGAACTGACATTTACAGATTTTTTATACACAAAAACATGGATTTTCAAAGGATCTTAAAAATTCTTAAAAATAACAAAATGAAAATAAGCAGACAATAATTTACAACGTAAAGAAATCAACAATCGGGAAAAATTGTGAGGCATGACGAGGGGGGGGAATTCTTTCTCGTAGCCATCAGGTGAATTTGTGGCTCTCACAGTTCACAATAGTTTGACATAACGTCTTTTAAAATTTAACCAAATTTAAAATATTTTTAAAAAAGGCAGCTCCAGCTATATGTTTTTAAAAGTCAATATGTTTAAAAATAAGGCCCTTCACTGGCAGACTAGCATTCATCATTAGTGATGAGCGATTGCGTTGACTTCGTCTCGGGTCATAGTCATATGGCAATTATCAATAAGTATCCGTTCGAAAATAGATTATCGCCGATGACCTTTAAAGTTTTGGGGGAGGGGAAAAAAACACCTTATTTTACCCCCAAAACAGGGGGGAGAAGCTGGAATTAACATCCCAACAGTCAAATGGATACATGCTAATCTTAGGCAAAAACACTTGGTTAAAACCAAGAAAAAAAAATCACAGACCATTCCAATCCCTGTTGCACACAGCATGCCCCTTTAAACCCTCATGACCACAAATTAAAAAGTGCCAAAGGGCGTATGTTTACCATCATTTTATTTGAACTGGATTTTGAATACCCCTGTCCGGAAGCGCATGACCCCCAAACCCCTGCATGACCCCAGATTAAAAAGTGTCGGAAAAAGGGTCTTTCAACCAATTTTTAGTTGAATGACATTAACTATACTGTCCTGTACCGCAGTATGCCCATTAAACCCTGTTGACCCACAGTTTTAAAAATTGGGGAAAAAAAGAAGTCTTTAACCACCTTTTAGTTGAATGGACATTGACTATACCTGTCCTGGGTACAGCATGAGCCCCAAACCTGCATGACCCCAGATTGTAAAAAGGGGTTTTGCCCAAAAAGAAAGTCTTTGAAAACCGGAAACCCTTAAAATTTGGGGTTTTCAAAAAAAGAATGACTATACCTGTCCGGGGCCCACGCATTGAGCCCCAAACCCAGACTCCACAAAAAAAAGGCCGGGAAAAAAAAGGAGTCTTTCATCCACATTTTAGTTTCAGGGAATAGAATACCTTCCTGGGCACAGCAAGACCCCAAAAACCCTGCATGACCCCAGATTAAAAAGTGCCGAAAAAGGAGCTTTCAACCACCATTTTAGTTTCACTGGACATTGACTATCCCTTCCCTGTACCACAGCATACCCCTAAACCTGTTTAAACCCCAGATCACAAAGGCCAAAGCTATTTTGTACAGTGATGTCATTTATAATTTTTTTTGGAAACTGAAAATTTGTTTACAGAATTTATTGGGGAATTTTATTTATAGTTTTACATTATTACCATTTTGCTTTTTTTTTCAAGTGTTTATAACATACCATACACCCTCCTTCATTTTTTAAAAGGGTTTTTTTTAACCGTGTAGATGTTTTAAATTTCGTCCGCTCACCCCTAAGAAAAAAAATGTTATAACACCAAAACTCTTATTGAGAAGACATTTCCCTCCTGGCTTTTGAGAGTGATTCAGCCAATCAATTAAAATGTTCATTTTTCCCCCAAAACCCCTTCTTCAGTGTTAGGGGAAGACCCCCTGGGTCAAATGATCACCCCATAGTGCCCCCACCCCAGAAAATTTTAAGCCCCAAAATTGTGCAATTTGTGTCCGCCCGGGGCCCTTTTTGACCCCATTAACCTCACAGAAATCACCTTTTTAAAATCTGATTTTTTTGAAATTTAAACTCCTATTACCCAACGGTGAGAGCCATGCTCCCGGGCCCAACGTTAAAAGGGGCCCCAGCTCCGGGCCAGACTTACTGGGGTTTGTGGTGAACTTTCAGGCTAGGTCTGTCATCATTAACACGCGGGTTAGTTTTGCTGGGCCCAATTACAGTGGGTGGGTGAGAGCCCAGGCGGGCGTCCTCACTATTTACATGGTAAAAAATCCCCTTTTATGACGCAGCAACGAAAACATCGGCTGAAGCAGAGTGGGAAGTGTAGTAGACCTCCACCCTTCCTCAGTACCATTTCAAGACGGGGTACGCTTGCCCCGTATAAGTGCGGACCATTTGAGCTTCATTTGGGAAAATACGGGGTGGTTAAAACCCTCGCCACCCAGGGCCCTTTTCTTGGGCATTTTTGTTTTTAATTGTTTTTTTTGAACAATATCCTTGACATAAAATATCAAACATGGGAAAAAGTAAAAACATAAAAGCTTACTGTTACGAACCATGACACACTGTAATATATTTATGACATCAAGGACAGTGTATTTTCTAATTTTAAAAGCCCCAACAATAAACTAAACTTTAACAGTCTATTCAGCTTACTTAAAATTATCTCTAATCTCTTTTTTGATGTGTTTAAACAGTAGCAAACCCAAACCCAAATAAAAAAAACTTCCAAAAAGCGGTGCCCCTTTTTCCCCCCCAAAGGTGCAACAAGGTGTGCGACTCCCCCCACCCCGCCGACATACCAGGGGTGCTGACTCCCACAGGCCACCCAACCTTCATCCCAGTGCCCCCTTGGGCCCGTGAAACCCCGTGGCTTACTAACCCATCCATAAGCCCCACAAAGGGGTTTATCTTTGCGGGTAAAAATTTGGGTCACTCCTCAATTGTCTGCTCTAAACCCAAGGTGGAGCCAAACAGGTCTATATTATCTCTGATATTGGGGGTGGCTATTACCTTTCCCAAAGCTCAAAGAACTTTTTCACCTGTTTTTTCCTTTTGCACCTGGCTAAACCCCACCTGTGAAAAAAAGTTTAATTTGCCCTAAACAACTCTAAAGTGGGGCCCCGCGGGCGGGAGAAAACCCTGCAAATGTTTTGCGCGCTGCCCGCTACAATATGCCCCTTCCTTTACCGCCTAGGAATTCCCTGTTTCCTTCGCATAACCCCAAATAACCCCCCAAAAAAGCGTTAGCGACACACAACAGGTTTAAAAGATTGATTCGTATTCGATATGTGGATAAAAAATTCCTGTATAGTGGACAGTCCCAAAAACGGGGGTAGGATCACTGCTGGGACCCACACTTAAAAAAATTTGTCATTTGAAAACCTCCCCAATACGGTCCTTGATTGTGAAGGTAGGAGTGTGCTACCTTAAAAAACTCTCCGTATATCGGCCATCGAAAAATATTTTTCGCGTCAGCAATTGCCTCCATACCACGGTTGGGGATATACCATCTCGATTTTGCCTTTTTACCAAACCAAGTTTAGATTTGTCATATAAAGACCCTCAAAAGATATTTATAGGTAACAGAAAACTGCGCTTTCTAGTGGGGGGGTTTAAGAGTAGCGATCAAAGGTTTTTCCCCCAATCTCAGACTGCAGATGTGCTTAAACTCTGAAAAAATAACTATTGCTTGAAATAATTAAAAAAGGGAATTGGAGCGTGGAAAAAAGGCTTTGCAACTCTGAAAGAGATTGCAGTTTTAGTTTTGGGGTGACGAAATTTTTTAATTTGATGTAATCCCAATTTATACCAATGTTGAAGGTATTCATGATTTACCACCCGGGAAATTTTTGGTTTTCCCATTAACGTAAAAAGGGGGGAGTAACCCGGATTCAGTTTTTTACCATGATCTCCAAACGGGGTTAAGCAACGTCATCCCTTCCCAAACTGAGGAAAGTTTATCGGGGGAAATTTTACAAAGTTAAAAGGGAATGTCCGGAATCCTCTTATCAACGAAACATCAGGAACACCTTTTAGATGGCCCAGTCCTTAAGGAAACGCCCAAGGCCGCTAAGTTTATAAGACGTATTTTGGGGAAAATCCTACCCCGCCATGCAATCTGCGTTGTTGTAGTATGGTAGGAATACGCCCCCTCTTATTATTCCAAATAAACCGTGTACTGCGCATTAATTAATTTTTCACCCCTGGGCGAAAAAATAACCGGGAAGCAATGGAAAAAAATAAAAGGCGCGGGAACCTTTTTAAATTTTAAATTTGCATCCCCCAGTGAAAAGATAGGGGGAGGTCACCCATCCTCAGGTGGGGCCAGCTCCGGAGTATCGGGACATGTTAACCACGTAAAAAATTTGGCTGGAGATTTGGTCAACCAAACCCCAAATATTCATACTGAAGTACCTGGATCGAATCGTCCTCGACCAAAGGGGCTCAGCTGGACTCTTCAGGAGAAACCCTTCGCTTTTGTCCACATTGACGGTAGCCGGGAAAAGGCTCCCACCCCTTTCACCTTAAAAGAAAAGGGAAAAAATTTTTTCGGGGGTTCCCTAATCATCAAAAGCAGGTTGTCAGCATATGCTGTGACCCTGAGCTCACTCCCGGATAAGGAAACCCTATTAGGTGATTGATCGATATGAAAAAAGGGGGGATTAATAAAAAATTAAATAACAAGGGTGAAAGGGGGGTCCCTGCTTAGCTCCCCCCAAAAAAGGCAATTTTGGGGTTTTTTATTTTTTAAGAGCAGGGGCGTTTGTGGGATTTAGTGCATGTGGGTGACGAAGCCGGCGAAGAGGCTCCCAAAACCGCGGGCGAAGAGCGCATTAGGAATGGCCAAGGACCTTTCAAAGGCCCTTTTTTCCATCCAAGCTAAAAGCAGGTACCGGGTGCGCCTCCTCCTTGCCTTGTAGGCTTATAGCCCCAGAAAACAAATTTTTTGGGAAAGTCTGTTAGCTTTTAAACCCCTTTTGTGAGGGGACTATAGTGGATAAAAGACTGCCTAGTGGGGCCCTAAATTTTTTGCTAAAAACTTTAGTCCCATTCAATAAAGAAATTGGTTATAAAATTCACAAAGAGGGTCCTTTTTTGGGTTAAGAGTAGATAGTACGTAGTCATAAAGGCACCCCTCTTTCGAATGGTATAAATTTCCCTGATGATTTCTCTATTTTATAAAATTTGCTGAAAAGCCGTCCGGTCCTGGAGTCTTCCCCCTTTGCCGCCCGCCACCACACACCACCTCTTACCGTGAAATTAACTTCCAAAAAGGGCTCCGTTCCACCGAGACCCCGGCAAAAACAGCGAAAAACCCAAAAAAACCGCTGCCTTTTGTGCATCTAAGGGTTTCCCCAACCCGGCGTTCATAAAATCTATGAATTCTTCTCAAAATCCCCCGACTGTAGAATAGCCCCTGACAGGGAGTTTTTTTTGCTGCTATCGGCAGTTTACCCCGCCCAGGGTTTCGTGAGTTTTCCAGAATTTTGCCCATCCTGTTCCCCCCCTAGTATTGTTCCTTTTAAAAATTCAAAGTAGCCTTGCTTCTCCTCGGGAAATGATTTTAAAAAGAGTTTGCGCCTTTTAAACTGTTTTGATTTTTCAGCCGGGGATCTACAGAAGCCTATTTTGTGATTGGGGAGACTAGAGTGCACTCCCGAAATTTTTTTTTTTCGCGCTTTTTCGCTTCATCCGACATAACTAATTATTTGCCCCCATAAAAGGCTTTGCCGTAGCCCATAGAAGAGGGGTGTTTTAAAATGGACTGCATTTCGCCAAGAACCGGGCCCATGACCTAAGAAAGTCCCTAAAGTCCTCCGACTGATAAAGATAGTTGGGAATCTCCAATTCGCGCGTATGGGTTTAAAAACGGCCCCTCCCAAGGATTCGTAATGGGGCTGACCAGACCGAATTGGTAAATTGTAACTAAAAAGACACGTGATAAAATGAGAGGCTATCAAGGCCTTTATGGGGAAAACGCATTGGGAAAAGGGAGTAGTAAGTGTAAGTCCGTGATGTCGGTTAGTCGCCCTCCAGTTCAAAACAATCAAAGTCTCGTGACCAATCCCTCCGTTGGGGGGACCCCTTGGGGTAACCCTGAGGGGTCCCTGACCTGTCTACCCTAGGATTAGTATGCATTAAAATCTCCCATCAGTATAAGATTTTTGTGCGGGTTTTATGATAAAAAAAATTTGCAAAGATCAAAAAAATTTCCGGCCCCCCCCCCAAGGGCATAAAAAATTACACAATGTGTAAAGGGTTTTGTAATGCGAACTCCAAATAGAAACCTGCCTTCCGGATCCTCAAAATTTACTTCTATAGATGCCTATCCCCGTCCAAAATAGTTGTCCCCTCTTCTTTTAAAGGTAATTTGCCAAAATTGGTGGGTCCAGCCGGGTTCTGAGGGGGGGGGGGGGGGTTTTAAATTTCCTTTCTGCCAATTTCCTTTTGGAAAAAAATATCTGCCTTTGAGCGTTTAATGTGCGTCATACTTGCCTGCGCTTTCTGGATGTTTATCCCGCAAGTTCCCAAAATAAAAACTTAAGTGGCGTAGGAGGGTCCCCCTTTTTCCCACCATACGACTACTCATCCTGTGTCCCCCCCGTGGAAAATGTTGGGCAGGCAATTTCAAGACAAGAAACGGCAGGGTCCCCCGCGGCCCCCAATTTTATTACTTAAAAGGGAGGAGGAGCCACACACCCTTTAAAGAGCCACACATTCCCACACCACCTTTTAACTCTTGCAGAGCTGTAGAGAGGAGAGCACACTGCTATTAGCAAGAGTAAACATTTGACAAACCAAAAACATTTGGGCCCCAAAATTTTAAAAACCCAAAAACCTGGTAACAGATTTTCAACAAAAAAGCTGTTCTTTAGGCCCCGAGCTCCAGGGGGAATTCCTCCTATGACTAACACATATTCCATTTCATATGAAAAAATAGAATTATTCGTTCCTGAATCAACCCCTTTCCCACTCGACATCCCGGCATATTTAGGGAGAAAAGAGAAAGGGGGAGGGGAGGGTAGAAGAGAAAAAGGCAAAAGGGGATGCAAAAACAAGGAGTAAACAAAATTAAACACAATCTTTTCTACCCCGTAGTTAACCAAGACCTTTACAGTCCCAGCAACTCACCGACGGTCATCACCCCACTTTGCCAGGGCGTAGGAAAAAAGGCCTTTTTGTATCCTCCGTCTTTATAATTCGACCTTTTGGGCCCTTTTCCATCCCAGTTTTGCCGGGGGAAGCCGTTGGGGAAACCCATGCCCTTTCGTGAGATGTTGACAGCCGGAAAAGAAATGCTTTGGTTTTTTTAACCCGAAAGGAAAAATCTTGGAAGATCAGGATGATTCTTCTCCCCTCTCAGGTCCCTGGTTGACGGTAAAGCTTTAAGGAACCCCCCTTGATCGTCCAGTTAGGAAATTTTTTATGACCGGTTTGGGGCCCGTTTTTGGGATTCTTTTTCTCATTTTACTAACTGTCTTTTTCCTTCCGGCTCCAACTCATTTCCTTTTAAAACCTACATCTGGCAAGTTTCCTGAACCCCCCTTGTACAAATTAGGGTTTTTTTTTCCCATATTTTGTACATGCAAGTTTTTTAGTATTTTTCTCTAGAAAACACATTTTTAAAATAGAGGAAAACCCCCCAGTTTTTTGTTTCTTTTTTAATTGTATTAAAAAGGTTGTCTAATACAAGGATTTCTAGCTATTTTTAAAAATCTTGCAAAAAAAAATCATTTTTCAATATGGTTTTCCCTAACAGTGCCCCCCTATTCCGTTTCTGACAGCACCATACCCTTTACCCTCTTCAATTGTGAAGAACAAATTTCTGTTAAAACCACATTTTTTTTCAAAGGACCGTAGCTAGCGCATTTTCACAGCAAAATGCCCCCCAAAAATTTAAAACATGACCCATGAGCCCCTTTTGACAATTGTGAAGAAAAAATGTTGTTAGAAAAAAAATTTTCTTATAAAACGTTTTTATGCTGCATGTCACACAAAATGCCCCCCCAAAAAACAAAACAGACCCTTTTTTAAATTTTGACAATTTGAAGAACAAAATTCTGTTAGAAACAAATTTTTTTAGAATAGGAAAACCCGTTTTGCTGCATTTCAAAGCAATGACCCCAAAAAAAAAAAAATGAAATTCTCAGCCCTGTTAAAAAATTTGAGGGAGAAATGGGGACTTAAAAAACACATTTCTGTTCCAAAGGACCAAAATTTTTAGCTGTAAATTTCTCAAGAAAATTTGACCTAAAACATTGAAATGCAAAAACTTTTCCCAAAAGGGTAAAAGTGAGGTAAATGGGGAAAAAACGGTGTTGTCATGAAACCCTTTCTGTCTTTTTCAGTCCCTACCAAAAACCGCAAAATGAACTGTTGGGAAACCAGAATAAAAATTCAGTAAGAAATGATCATTTTTAAAAAAAAGGTTTTTTAAGAGGAACATTTTGTTTTTAAAAGGAATATGAAGTAACCGGCAACAATCGGTGACCTCGGGGAATTGGGGGGCCACAAAACCCCTCAGAGATCCATGCCTGAATCTTTGATGAAAGTCAAAAGATCCACATTACTGGGAAAGCCCGGATGTTTTTGTCTGTAATGACTCCCCCACTGGCTGAAGGTCTCTCATTTATGAAACGGGCTGCTGGGGCAGGACAACCCACTATGGCGTGGCGAGCGGCTCGGGCCATTCGTCCTTTTTGGAGTACCCAGAAGTCTATTGGGTCCGGAACACATCCAAAAACATCGGTTTTGAACGCAGATAGTCGTGCACCATGATCTTAAGCGGGTCTCTGTGTGTTGGATGTGTGCCCTGCATTGCATGCGTTGGTGAGGTGGTAAATAAAGTGTGCCAGAGGTCACCCTTTAGGCTTCTGCCCCCTTGCCGGCTGCTGCTGCCGCTAGGGCTGCTGGGCGCTCGACTGCTGTCACATCGCTGATGTTGTTCCACCGTGACATTGAGGAACGTGAAGCAGACCGCAAACAGATGTCTCCAGTTGATCAATCAGCAAGGTCTCCATTTCCTGCATTTTACTCTCTATTTGGAGGGGTGGAAGGAAAGTGCTGAGTTTTTGCTTTGTACCGGGGACCAGGGGGGTGGCCACCCAGTAACTGTTGTTAATTTTGAGGGCCTTAATGCGAGATCATGTTGGAGGAAAGGAGCATCCAAGCACTCATGGGGGAGATGGAGCCTTGATTTCCCAAGCCTTGGTCGAGGGGCACTAGCAAACTGATCTTCCTCATCTTCCTCCTCCCCCTCAATTTCGCGCCAACCTCTTTCCAAAGGGAGGGACGGCAGTAACGTTGGTGTCCAGGAATACCTCCCCCTCCTCCTCCACTTCCTCCGACAAAGCTTCAACACAGCCCTGCTTGCCTCAGATGATTCACCCTGAGACTGATGGCCACCTTGCACTTTCCTGGACCCCGAACCACTGCCTAATGAAGACCAATGAAATTGTGAAACTGTCGGGGCCTTGTGGATTCGACGGAGAGAAAGGCTCCGTGTCCGCATCTGTGTCCGTCTCCTTCTCCGTCGCTGGCGGGACCTGTTGTTTCAGAGTGTCCAACGATCGTTCCAGAACTAAGATCACTACAATGCTCATGCTGACAAGGGCATTGTCCGCACCGACCATTTTGGTGGCTTCTTCAAAACTGGCAAGGATGGTGCAGAGCTCTTTCACCTGCCTCCACTCGTGGCTCAACACCCCGAGGTCCGCACCACTGCTTGTCAGGCCATGTGTCACTTCGTACTGCGTAATGGCATTGCGCTGCTGCCACAATCGCTGGAGCATGTGGAGGGTGGAATTCCAGGGTGTTGCCACGTCAACAATGAGACGGTTGACGGGGAGGCCGAGCTGAAGCTGCAACGCAGCCAGGCGAGATGAAGCAGGGTGCGAACGGCGGAAGTGCGAACTCAGACCTCGAAGTGTTTCTTCTGCTCCCAAACCTGGAACACAGAAGGCTTGCTGCTAGACTAGCCACTATATGGCATGCAGGTTGTCAAACTGGCGGGAGGAGAAGGGGTAGGATGGGTCTCTGGTGGTGCTGGTGGTACTCGGGCGACGGTGGAGGCTGAAGCGGAGGCTGATCCGTGATCATTACTCTGAGAGACATGGGCAGCTGAGGAACGCTTGGTGGTGGCAGAGGAGGAGGAGCGGAGACAGAGGTGTGGACAGTGGTTGGAAGCCCGGCATCGGTCTGGCCTTTTTTGGCCAAGTGTTGCCTCCATTTCAACTCATGCATTCGCTGCATGTGACTAGACATGTTGCTGGTGGTTAAACACCTAAGATTCTTGCCTCTACTTATGCGTTTACGGCAAAGGCGGCATATGACATCGCTGGGTGAATCAGAGGCTTGCTCAAAGAAGGTCCAGGCTTGAGAGGTCCTGGACTTTTTTGACGGCGATAAGCGAGGAGCGAGGAGCCATGGCTGGCGGAATCATATCAGCAGACTTCTGCGAACGCCCTCTCCCTATTAGAGGCGGGACCCGTACTGACACTACCCCATCGTCTTCCTCCACGTCCAGTGATGAAGCGCTCGCAAGCAAATTCTGCTGAAAAGACCACGTTGGATCCGCAATGTCGTCATCATCATCATCAACACAGGTGACTTCGTCGTCCTGACAATCTGCACCCAGGAGCTGCGGGCTACAAGCAAGAGGTACTGCAAGGCGTTGCCGACCGCCCGGGATTTTTGCCAATTGACCGGCTTTCTTCTCCTCCTCTGATGGCATCAGTAACTGGGCCTCGGAGCAGAGAAAATCATCCTCTTTGGCCTCTTGATCTTTTAACATGCCTTCTGACCCCAACCGCATTTTGTCCTCAAAGAGGTCTCCAGAAAATGGATTATCCACAGTGGTGGGTACATGAGTTGACATTTGGGCTGCCTTCGCTTCATGTTGGACGGATGCTGATGATACTGATGACGACATTTGTGGCCGTGACTGGGTGGATGAGGAGGTAAGACTGCTGGAAGCAGGTTGCATTAACCACTGAAGAACAGATTGGCGACGCTGTTCGTTACTGAGATTCACAGGGCCCTGACCCAGCGATGACAGGCCTGATGGTCCTGCAACCGACAATCCGCTGGCTTGCGTGTTGTCGCCAGCACTGGAAGAAGCACCTTCTCTCGTACCTCTACCTCCATGTCCTACCCCCCTCTTTGCTCGCTTACCACCTGCATTTCACTCCATGTTCAGTAAGATAAAATTTGCGAGGGTATGGAAGAGTTTTGGAATATGTCTTATTAAAAGACGGCAAATTTACAGCTATTCTCAAATCCCTCAAATCAAAACAAAATTGCTGGATTCAAATTTAACTGCAAGGTGGCTCTATCAACAAATCTGGACTGGGCAAAAGTGCAAAAAACACGTATCTGAAATGTATACGGATAATAAAAGGTATTTTTGGCACATATCAATTCACCTGTGGTGACTACACAATTGCTGGATTCAAATTTAACTTCAAGGTGGCTCTATCAACAAATCTGGACTGGGCAAAAGTGCAAAAAACACGTATCTGAAATGTATACGGATAATAAAAGGTATTTTTGGCACCTATCAATTCACCTGTGGTGACTACACAATTGCTGGATTCAAATTTAAATGCAAGGTGGCTTTAATCACAAATCTGGACTGGGCAAAAAGTGCAAAAAACACGTATCTGAAATGTATACGGAAAATAAAAGTATTTTTGGCACCTATCAATTCACCTGTGGTGGCTACACAATGCGATTCAAATTTAACTGCAAGGGGGCTCTATCAACAAATCTGGGACTGGGCAAAAAGTGAAAAAAAACACGTATCTGAAATGTATAACGATAATAAAAGGTATTTTTGGCACATATCAATTTCCACCTGTGGTGACTACACAAATGCTGGATTCAAATTTAACTTCAAGGTGGCTCTATCAACAAATCTGGACTGGGCAAAATTTGAAAAAAACACGTATCTGAAATGTAAAACGGATAATAAAAGGTATTTTTGGCACCTATAAATTCACCTGGGGTGACTACACAATTGCTGGATTCAAATTTAACTGCAAGGCGCTCTATCAACAAAACTGGACTGGGCAAAAGTGCAAAAAACACGTATCTGAAATGTATACGGATAATAAAAGGTATTTTTGGCACCTATCAATTCACCCCCGCTGCCTCTCCGTGACCTTACAGCGGTAGATGCTCCTTTAAAATTCTCTGCCTAACTACCTAAAATCTGCAAATCTCTGATCTAACTAAGTTCTAAGGATCACAGCTAAAAGTAGAGCTGTCTATGTGAACAAATAGAATAATTTCGCTGAGCTCTTTGCACAGAGGTAGAGCGCACGTCCTTCTGCTTTGAGATACTGACACACACTGATCGTGAACAGGAAGGGCTGTTCTATGTAAAACGAGGTCATGTGATTTTTCCAGCCAATCGCACCCAAACACACCCCATTCCTGACGTCGCACACCCATCTCACCCTGCTCAATACTGTCAGCTGATTTGCTGGCCGCCAAAATGACAGGAAGCGCCGAAAATGGCGCGATATTACTAGATTATGCACAGATTTTAACCTAAATTATCGCGTGTTCTAAAAAATCCGATCAACGTAAATACCGTGCCGATTTCAACTTTGTCGATAATAATCGCTCAACACTAATCATCATTTTTCACTAATCACACATCCCACCAGAGTTATAGACAGGCTAATAGAACATGGAGTTATTAAATTCACACATGAGGGTGAGTAACAATAAGATGGTTTAATTATACTGTATGAAAGATTGAATGCAAAGTAGGAAAATAACATTGAGCTAATTGTGACTTTTAAAACAAGATACAGTGTGGTAGAATTGGGACACCTAATAATGTGTTGAGGCCCCAACCTTTGGTAATGTGAGTGTTACACAGTTAATGTTACAATGCAACAAAGACACACACACCAGATCAGAATCATGTAATACTGTAATAATGGTCAAAGCATCTCAACAGGAAATGAATATTTTGGCCTACATTGGTGTTTTTAATATTCAGAACATTGACAATTTATGGAGAAATAATTCTGCTTCGGACAATTGTTGCTCTGTTAACCAGTTGGTGTCCCACTGCTGGAACACCAAACAACCTATAATCTGTGGGTAGCTTTGAAAGTAGTTATTCACTTCCCCTGTAGCACAACCACACTAAGTATTACATGGAACCTATTGAAATGTAAAAGGAATTTTAGGATTTTGATATTGATGTCCTGCACTTAGGACATTCATAGGTCCAGTCAGTTAATTATTAGGGATCCCAGGAGTCAATCCCAAATTGTCTGACCATAAGTTGCCTCAATTACATGGGTGTAAAACAGAGAAGAAGTAATTTATACTGATTATTTCCATAGTGCATAAAATTAATAATACCAGATGCCACCAGAGTACTGAAGTCATACACACAAGAGAAGGAAGAGGGAACCTTCAGTACCTTGCAGGGCTTGGACAAGGTATTCTGGGGCTCCAGGTAAAGAAGGCACATAGCGGCTGCCCCCCATGGGTGAATTCCACTCCATCCGTGCCTCCTTGCTCCTCCTTAATGTCTGGGATGAAGTGGTGCCCTTGGCGGTCACTTACCTCTGCCTACTCGACCTAGCCCTGGTACTTTGGGCCATTATCCAGGCAAAGCAAAACCAACCTATTCCTTCTTTCTTAGGCCTCACTCATATAACATCTTCTGCTTCGTATACTTCAGGATACCTTAAAAAAAAAAAATTCCACAAAAACCATATAAAGTCATAGGAAACAATAGGGCAGACTGTCTGGGTCTAAAATGTTCTTTGTTGACAGAGCACTATATGAAATGAAAGGGGCGCTCTGAGTGGTTGCTATGGGCAACAAAGAAAGTCTTTGATTTGAACAGTTCTCATACTTGAGGCACATAGGGCCACATGTATGAAAACGGTCTAGGTCTAAAATTCCCTTTGTTGCCCATAGCAACCAATCAGGGTGCCCCTTTCATTTTATATAGTGCTCTGAAAATTTGAGGGGACTCTGTTTGGGTTTTGCTTGGAAACAAAGAGAAATTTAGACCTAGACAGTTTTCATACATGTGGCCCATAATTTATTTTGGACTATGTTTGCTTTATTTCCCCTCAGCATATATGTTTTATGTGCTAGACACTAAATCACGGTCTAATGTGGTATCCAGCACTTAAAGCAAATATTTTTGCTGTATTTCCCATCTACTGATGGGAAATACAGCAAAAATATTCCAACAAAGACTATGTTGCCCTATTGTTTCCTGTAACTCTGAATGGTTCTCATTGAAATACTTTTTTAACCCCTTACCGACACAGGACCTAAGGGTATGTCCTGCTGCCGGTAAGGGTCTATGTAATGGGATTATTTAGTAATTATTAAATAGTTACAAAGTAATCCCGCTATATAGAAGGATGGTGTCAATTGCTAATTGCAGCTGACTCCCGCTGATAACACTCTCACTGCGATTGCCACCCCTGTGGTGAGATCCTGAGGTACCAATATGTTAACATGGTGGCTGGAAGCCTTCTAAAGCTCCTATTGTCGCCATGTATGCAATTTAAACACTTTCGGCAGGAAGTGCTAAAACCGCCATTTTTAAACACCCTTCTTCTTTTTTTAAAGTATAAAAATAAATAAAATGTATTAAATGTTCAAATCACCCCCCAAACTAAAACAATAAAAACTCTGATCTATTAAAATATAACATAATATATCCCTTATGCTGAACACCATATAAGAAAAAAAAATCCAAATGTCATTTCTCGTCCCATAAGAATTTTAATAATTAGTGATCAAAAAGTCAAATCTATTCCCAAATGGTACCAATAAAAGTAAACTCCAGCCTGCAAAAATATTCACAATCACTCAGGTCCGTAGGTAGAAGTATAAATAAGTTATTGGTTGGAGAAAATTGCGCTGCAGCGAAAATGTAAAAAATAGAGACTGTTTGGATTTTTTTTAACGGTACTAAAACGTAAGGAAAATCCTGCTTATATGATATTGTTGGAATTATACCAGTCTGCAGAATAGAAATAACACATTATTTATCCTGAAGATGAAACACCATGAAAACAAAACCCCCACAAACATGGCGCAAGTACTTTTTTTTTCACAATTTGCCCCACTTGGAATTTTTTTTCGGCTTTCCAGTATAATCTATGGTACGGTCAATGTCATAATTACTAAGTTTATCTTGTCCTGCAAAAGAAAAGCTGTCATATGTCTATGTAGATGGAAAAATAAAAATATATGACTCTTGGAAGGCTGGGACGAAAAACAAAGAGCCTAATTGTTATGACTGGCTGTCAGGAAGGGGTTAAAGGGGTTTTATCGTTACAAAGATCATGTCTCAGATTATGGGGACAGTAAAATAACACTTTTTATTGGGGTTGCATTACCTCTGTCACTTGGTTTAGCAGATATCAGCTTCATAGTTTCATAGTTTCATAGTTTGTAAGACCGAAAAAAGACGAGACGTCCATCCAGTTCAGCCTGTTGTGCTAAGGTGTTGATCCAGAGGAAGGCAAAAAACCCCAATGAGGTAGAAGCCAATTGTCCTCATTTTAGGGAAAAATTCCTTCCCGACTCCAATCTGGCAATCGGAAAAATCCCGGGATCAATGACCCCTCTCCAGAATCCTAGACACTATAACCGGTTATATTATTATGCTCCAGAAAGCATCCAAACCCTTTTTGAACTCTGTTAGTGAATCACCATACAAGTTCCTCTGGCAGAGATTTTCCACAGTCTCGCTGCTCTTACAGTAAAGAATCCCTTTCTATGTTTATGTAGAAACTTTCGTTCCTCAAGACGAGAGATGCCCCCTTTCTAGATACAGTCCTGGTATAAATAAATCTTTGGGAGAGATCTCTGTATTGACCTTTAAATGTATTTAAACATATTTTTTTAAAGTCCCCCCCGAAGCCGTCTTTTCTCTAAACTTAATAACCCTAAACTTATAATACTTTCTGGGTACTGTAGTCCACTCAGTCCTTTTATTATTTTTTTTGCCCCCTTTGTACCTGTTCAAGCTCTACAATGTCTTTCCTGTGCACTGGGCCCAAACTGTACACAATATTCCATGTGGGTCTAACCAGTGACTTGATAATGTTCTCATCATGTGCCTCTATGCCTCTTCTAATGCACCCATGATCCTATTTGCCTTGGCAGCTGCTGCCCTGACACTGGCTGCTACAATTAATTTTTACTGTCCACCAGGATTCCCAAGTCCTTCTCCATTCACTTTACCCAGCCTTTTTCCATTAACACTAGTCATGTAATGGATTTTTCCTCCCCATGTGCATAACTTTGCATTTATCTGTAATAAACCTCATCTGCCATTTCCCTGTCCAGGCCTCCAACTTATCCAGATCCATTTGTAATCAACACAATTATCCTCTATTGTGTTGATTACTTTACAGAGCTTGTAATCGTCTGCAAAGACGATATTCTACTGTGCAATCCATGGGGAAAAATCGTTAATGAAAAAGTTGAAGAGGATAGGGCCAAATACTGACCCTTGTGGTACCCCACTATAACAGCAATCCATCAGAGTATGTACCCGTTAATTACTACCCTTTGTATTCTATCAGTGAGCCATTGCTTACCCACTTGCACACTTTTCCCCCCCAGTCCAAGCATTCTCATTACTTACCAACCTTTTATGTGGCACCGTAATCAAAAGCTTTAGAAAAATCTAGATATATGACATCCAGTGCCCTCACCCCGATCCAGTCTTAGCACTGACTTCCTCATAGAAGCTGATGAAAATTAGTCTGACAGACCGATCCTTCATAAAACCCATGCTGGACGGCGTTAAAACATTTATTTTCAGTGAATAGTCCAGGATAGCATCTCTGAGAAAACCTTCAAACATTTTACCTACCCAAAAGAGGTCAAACTTACCGGCCTACAGTTTCCTGGATCACCTTTTGACCCCTTTTTGGGAAAATTGGCACCACATTTGCTATGCCCAATCCTTTGGGACATACCCCGTTATTAGACAGTCCATAAATATTAAGTATAGGGGCCCATCTATGACAACACAACTTCCTTAGGACACGTGGGTTATGTCATCGGACCTGGGATTTGCTATTTTAATCTTCTTAAGACGGAGCTGCACTTCTTCTTGGGTAAGACAAGAAAACTCTTAAGTTGGAGTTTAACTCATCCCTCTGTTTCAACAGGAAAGCTCATCCTCCTCGTAAATACAGTGGAGATAAAAGTGTTTAAAAAGGTTTGCTTTTTTCTCATCGCCCTCTACTGTCTCCCCTCAGTATTTTTCAAAGGGGCCCAAAATTTTCTGTTTTAATCCCTTTTTACTATTTATATAGTTAAAAAATATTTTGGGTTAGTTTTTACTTTTATGCCCGAACGTCTTCCGTCTCCAGCTTTGCTTCCTTTATCTTTATTTTACACACTTTTTTTTTTACCCTATAGCTTCTAAGAGCCTCTTCACAACCCTCCTGTTTTAGTAGGTGAAAAAACTTTCTTTTTGTTTTTTATTGCCTCTTTTAAAATCCCTGGGTTTATCCACATTGGGTTTTTCCTGTTTCTAATTATTTTATTACCATAAGGTATGTACCTCTCACAGTGGGAGGCTAGGATGTTTTAAAAATATCCCATTTATTATTAGTTCTGCCAAATTTAAACACATTGCCCATCAATACGGTTTTGGCCTCCCCAAGCAGAATAAAATTAGCCTTCCTAAAATTCAGTGTTTTTGGGCTCCTTGACAAAAACTCTATTGAAGGATAATCGGATATTTTTTTATATTATGGTCACTATTTCCCAGGTGCCCCTCAACCTGAACCTTTTTACTCTTCGGGTCTATTATCAATTTTAAAATCTAGAAGTGCCTTCCCCTCTGTGGGTTTTCGCTGAAACGTCTTCTTTTCGCTGTTGCTGGCCCAAAACGCCCCCGCACTGTGATGGCTGGCTGACATTTCTTTCACCGTTGGGATATGCCCCTGACAAAACGTCATGGCCATGCCCCCTTCCCTTGTTTTGGCTCCTGCACACTCTTTTTACTCCCCTCGACTTTAAAATCGATAGTGAAAACCAGTCTGCGGGCTCTATGTAATCTCAGCCTGGGGGGAAGGACGGGCAATTACTCCTGTTTAAAGGGCTTTTGCCAAGAGGTTATTCACCTCCTCACAGGTTCATCCTTAAGCGCTACTTTGAAAAGAGGGCTTCGTCCCAAATCAAATGCAAGCCCCGCCTCCTTAACATCTCATCTGATTTATAACTTTAAGGACAAAACACCACTGTAGAGCTGTTTGTGTAGGCAGGCAAGTTGATCATTTGGGCAAACAGAATTAAGTTCAATCCCACTTTTTTTTTTTTTTCTTTTAAAAATTTGGTACACATAGTAAAGAAAAAAAATATATTGAGACATCTATAATTTTATATACACACCACAGAAAGCTCCCCTTAAGTGTCCCACCTCACAGTCACACCCGCACTTCCACATATTTTATACAAGCATAATCTCGGGGGTGAACATGAATAGGGGAGCTAATATTGTATATATATACATTAAAGATTGGCATAAATTTTTTGGTCTCTCTACTATGGTAGAATTTAGGGGGGGGGGGAATTACCCTGGAGGGGACTAGAACTCCAAACCCCTTCGTTGTAAAAACCCAAAACTCACCGTACACCATCACCCAATCAGTTACAGGTTGACAGTTTTTCTCTCAAATCTGATTTGCTTCTCCCCCCCACGTTTTCACCCCACGTCACTGAAGGAAGCAGAGACTTACTTAAAACGACATTTTCCCTTGTAGGAGTAAAATCTCTGCCCTTTTCAGTCTTTGGGTTTTAAAACCCCAAAAAAAAAGTTAAAGCTGCGGCTTTCATGGTAAACTAAAATATAATAGATATATTAGGGCTTTTTCGCAGCTTTGACCCCAAGCTGCAGACATAAGCACAGGAGGCACAGACGTTTATTCCAACAACCCCTCACCCGACTTCAAACAAAAGATATTCACAGTTCTTCAGGAGGGGAACACGCCTCGGGGGGGGAAACCCCACCTCGAAGGAAAACACCCCCCTGGATTTCAAACCAATCGAAAAATTAGCAGAACACACAACGCTCAAAAGAAAATCCCTTTTAAGGTATCCTAAAGGATACAAGGGAGAAATAAAATGGGGAAAGATCCCAAAAGAAAAGA